>OX637865.1:7187265-7490644 GCA_951802705.1 Netelia virgata
TTTCTTCTTTCGTTCCAAAAGGAAAAGCATAACGAAACGTTGGGTCTCGCTGGTTTCACCTGACGGACTCTCGGGACTCGAGTAGCGTATCGAGACAATAGACCGAACTCGAAATGTGCCAACCTTTCAAGGCCGACCTCGTTCGAAAAACACACGCCGAGAGAGAAATTCACGCGTTTTGCATAAATAAATATTTTTTGGACGGATTCGCACGAGGAACGAGCGAGAGAAAATTAAAATAGAGAACAAAAGTCGGGATAACCACGACGAGGGAATTATTAAGATATTCAATAAATTCTCGCTATTTCCTCGTGAAAATTAATAAAAATTATTTCAAATAATTAGTAAAAAAAAAAAACGTTTTCGAACGTTTCGAAACTGTTGTGTTATTAAATCCTAATGATTCTGCAAGTTCAGCTAGCTTGTGACCTTCGTGGAGTAATGACTCCAATACTTCGTCTTCAAACTTTTTCGGTGCGCCAGAGCGTTTTTGATCTTCGACATCAAAATTATTATTTTTTGAAGCATCTCTGGTAAAGCCGTCTGTTGAAAAACAGCGAGAACTGATTAAAAGTCCTAATATTTTCGCGCGATATCCGGTTCACTCGCAAGACGAATACAAAAGACGAACAAAATAACAATCAACCGTTGAAACTCGATAAAAAATTGAATTTCGAATAAGAAAACAATGTTAAAAATTAGAAACGATTTCTCCATCGTTCTTTGTCCTTGGAGCAATAAAAACCAAAAAATCAACACATATGTTAAATAAAAAAGAAGCTCAAATTATTTTCAACGCGAGACGAGAAAGATAAACAATTGTTGATTTTTATCTTCCGGAGGACGCCGATAAAACAAGTGAAAAAAAATCGAAACGATACAAAAATAAAAAGCAAAAGGCGAAACGCGAGAGGGAGAGAAGGTTTAAGCGTCGACTTTCGCGGTTCGACGATTCGCAGAGCTACCATTTGTGGCAGTTTTGCTAATTTCCTCTCTCGCGCCTTTCGTTTCATTTTTTTACGAGCGTTCGCTAGAATGCTTGCACACACACGAATAAATAAATATATATATAGGTGTGTGTACAATCCGTAACGTAGGAATAAGCAACGAGCGTTAATATCCCACGACGGGTCTCGGCCGTGTCCGAATAGTTTACTAAACAATCCTCAACGAAAGAACCGTCCCCCAATCGGCGAGGAGCGAATTCTCGTTCGGTCAATTTCGTAAAAGCCGAAAGATTCGTCGCGAGATAATCCTCCTTTTCCTTTCATCTCTCGCGGGACGGCCGGAAGAACGAAAAACCGCAGAGGCCGAATTATCGACAAAGTCTACATCTGCAAAAAAAAAAGAAAAGGTCAGGAAAAAAAACGAACTAAGAGATGAAATGAAGAAAAAGAGAAGAAAAAAAAGAATGTCGAGGAGACGAAAGTATAACGGCGGTGGTAAAGGTGGAGCGAACCCGGGCACAAAGATGGCCGTGATGCCTACGCCTACTATATTCGTTGCGTCGATTTCTCTAGCTCGAGGATATAGATACGATGAAATATTTCTATTTCGTTCCCGACCCAACAATTTCTTTGTTTTCTACTTCTTCTTTTTCTTCTTCTTCTTCTTCTTCTTCTTTCTTCCATCCGACTCCGTTCCTTTCATATTTTTTTTTTGTTCATGCTCATCATCGATTCTACGGGACATATTAATTTATGAAGCTCAAAGTTTCGGGACGACGCGGTCGACCAAGGGAGAAATCCGAAACGACCGATCGTCGAATGTTCGTGAGAGTTTCGAGATAGAAATAAAAATATATTTCCCGTAAGAAGCGATATAAAAAAAAAAGTAAAAATGATAAAATGCGATTTTTTTACGATAACTCTTGACGATTCAATTCCCAAATGATAACTCGTTTTGTAATTTAATAAAATTGTCGAAAGTAAAAAATTCGTTGGAAAAAAGATCGTTAAAAATATCCTTTAGAAAAATCATTATAAACCGAAGAATTCAATAAAAATTGATCGCTATTTTTTCATCAACGAAATGATTGCCTCGTGCTTCGGAAATTAAGCCTTTTTTTGGTGCCTCGGACACGATATTGCCCGTCACGAATATTACGGTTCGAGGTACACACGGTGGTGTAGTAAACCGTTCGGCACGTCTCCGCACGATAGTCGAGGAGCGTGCACACACGCCATCCTCATCAGCGTTAATACATCCGAGTGCCGCGTGCAAAAGGTGCAAAACCGAGAGATAAGAGAACGTTTTCGACACCCGAGTTCGCGCGATTGTAGCACGAAGATTTCTCGACTCGAACGAAGAACAAGACCAAAAGAGCGAGCTAAAGACAGACAGATAGATAGATAGAGAGAGATATATATACTATATATATACAGAGAGAAATCGATGAAGAAAAAAAAATGTTAAGAAGCGAGCGAGCAAAGAAGACCACGGAAAAGATATCCCTTATATCTTCTTTCGTGCGAGAGTCGAGCGCTTTCGGTATAATTTTACCATTACCCCTACCATACGGCGTTTAAGCTCACAAGTATGAATTGCGAGCAGCGCAAGACGCTACAAGAGCGACGATTTGGCCTCTGGTTCTTCTGGGGCTTTTATAAGCTCGGTGATTCGATGCCGAAGACGAGGAACGATGTCGAAGAGAATAAAGAGCGAGAGTGAGAGAGGATTGAAAGGCGCGAGAGCGATCCATAATGATTTCAATGATGAGCGTTCCCCTCGTTATTATATACTCGTTCCAACGCGATCGCCGACGAAGAATATCCCGCCGCTCGTCTCCTTCTTTCCCTCGGTCGAATTTCGGGAATCACCGCCGGACCTCTCTCTTTCGCTCTCACGTCCAATCTCTCACGTGTGTTCGTTCCCAATGCGTCATCCAAGCCGACAACGAGGACGACGACGACGACGATGAGAGACAACGATCATCCTCGACGTTCCCATTACTCACACCGTTTTGTGCCTGCCACATGTCTGAAAACATTCAATTTTATCATTCAACGTTTCTTCCTTTCTTTTCTTTATTTTTTATTTTTTATTACCTCGTGCTGACTAAACCTCGTTACTCATGTTTTTTTTATCTGCTGCTCTTTTTATCTGTGTTGATTTTTACAAGTGGACGAGTATTGACCCACTCCGGAGTAAACTTCGGATTGATCTATCAGAATTCATGTTTTTTAAATTAAGAGTTCCTTTTTTTTAGTGTCTGAGTTAAAAATTCGTAATTTTGTACAAATCGAGGAAACTGGGTTTCTCGTAGTGATAGTGTTCGGTGCTAGTCACCCGAATGGCGGACAAGCCCGAGTTTATGAATACAAATTTTCATAAATCAAGGAACTGGTCCGACGAGTTTGAAAAATTCTGGGAATTTTTGGCACAGGCTTATTGTCCGAAGGTTTTTGAGATTCGAGAACCACGTGGGCTAGGGCAGAAAATAACGAACGCCGATGAGCAGTCAAACTTGCGTTCCTTTTCTTCAATACGACGATCGAGGGAAAAAAGCACGACGATAAAACCGAAAAATTTGAGTAAATAAGAATGGAAAATTAATTTTTATTGCAGCTTATGAATCTACCAAAATCTTGTATTAAGGGGAGCAAACCTTTTAGACGCGTGAAAAATCGGCATTAAAAAAAAATTTTAAAGATGATAAAATAATCGAATCATTTGAAAATGTTGACATCAATTTATTAAAACTTTCAAGTTTTAGAAAACATTTTTTTCTGTGCAAAACAAAATGGCGGCGTTATAGGGACCCTTCTCACGCCTCTTTTGCGTGACACCGAAAACTGCTGCAGCTGTAGCTTCTTTTTTGTTGATCTGAAAAATAAACAATAAAATGTATTCGATTACTGTCATGTTTAGGGGAAGGATATACCTATAAAATTATAAAAAACGTATAAAATTAAAAATTAAGAAGACTGTTTAATCAAATGTTCAAATTTTCGACTATTTTCTCGACGATCTTTAACCCAAAAAAGTTATTTATTTACGCGCTACTACCTTTAAAACTTTAGGTATATCCTTCCGATAATATTATAGACAGAAACCTCCCAAAATTTCAGCCAAATCGATCAATAACTTTTTGAGCTACAGCACGAGCAGTTTTTGAAAAAGTAAATATTTAATATTTTGATTTTTCCTTTTGACGGTGCTTATACTTTCTATATATATCATACTTTCGAAATATGTAAAAAAATCGATTTTTTGAAAATTGTAAAGGCACCCCTTAGCCCCTTATTGCCTGAATTATGTTGGAAATAGAATCAATTTTTTTTTCGTGAAAGTCTCTTTTATTTGTCCCCCTTATCGCGTACAAACTTTATCAACCGTATATTTCTGCTAAATTTATAATTTTTGTTCAGTATGTTTAAAGATTTATTTTGTTTTCAAAGCCAACTTTAAATCCTAATTGTACATCTCTTCTCGTAACGAAACGTATTTTTTATTTTCGCAAAGCAAAGCAATTAAAAAAAAATCTTTTACCATACTGAAAAAGGAAAAGGAAACTTTAGCAGCTATATATAGCTTCGTATGCGGTAAAGGGTTAATTACAATGATTACCATGCTTCAAGTATAATTTTTAAAATACGTTTTTTCAGCCTTCTTCCTTTTTCCAATTTCATAGAGAACATAAGACTCTAAACGACTCACCGGAGTGGTTTTGGTCTTCGCAAACTCAGCTCTGCCTTGCTTCTTCGTCCGATCCAGATCGTATATAAAGTAATACACAAGCTTAAGAGACTGGCAAGGAATCGAAGCTCGTGAGTTTCGCGTTTTTACGATACTCTCCCTGGTTGAGACGAGGCTCATCCGTTTGTTCTTGAGCGAACACCCATCCAGAGACACAGACACGCACATGCGAGAGAAGAGCAGAGAAGAGGAGCAAGACGAGCCTGAGGAGTAAAAAAGATTCATCATTTCGTATATGTAGACGACTGGGAAGAAAACGAAACACCTGTGCATCGTTCTCGATATGCTCGGCCATACCTCGTGCGGGGACGACTCTCTCGACTTAATTCTTCATTCCACCTTCGTCTTCTTTCTTTTCTTTTTTCCTTCTCTTCTCTTCCTCCACCTCCTTCTCTCGGCTTCTTCTCAGTCTCTTTCTCCTCGTCCACGTTTCAATAAACGCTTTGTCGAGCCCTCGCACTCTATACCCAGGTTCGTTTCTCGCTCTTTCGTCCGTCCGCAGCTGACACGCGCATATATTCGTCGATCGATCATTCGCGCTCTCTCGCGGCTTCATTCGTTTGTCAACGTATCTATTATTTACCCTCGCGTGGACGAGCGATCATCCGGCACGAGATCCGTACACGTGAGCGAGAAGATAGAGTGAAAGAGAGAGAGATAGTGAGAGAGAGAGAGAGAGAGAAAGAGAGAAAGTGAGAGACAGAGAGAGAGATACCTGAAAAGGAGGAAAACGAGAATTATATCATTTATGTAAACTGACAAAACGACGAGACATAATTTTCAAATCGTATTTGCTCTATCGACGATAATTTATGATTTATGAGCTTCACGATGCTGAGGCGTGAGAAGAGAATTACCCAGAGCGCATATGCTGTGATGAAATTGATAAATATTAAGGCTGAATTATTTCATCGCTTTTGCACTGAGGTACAGGTGAGGCGTAGAAGCGAACATATCGTTCAATAACAAATATATCATTTTTTGTCGATAATTTATCGAATTAATTATTGTACCTGACATCATTGATGGAGCAAAGAAGCAAATTTAGCTCACCTCCGGCACGAATGATTATCGTATGATTGAATTTGCCAGATGCGAACAGAGTTGTTAAAAATTGTATGTGCAAAAGAAACCAGCATTTATGAAATGGTACCAAAGGAATGGAATAGATATAAAAAAATTACGATTATGACGTTGTTCAGAATTGCATTACAATAATCATTTATGTGCTTCTAGTTACGCTGAAATAACGATAAAAACATATTATAGATTAAACAGCCGTTAGGCTGTTTAATCAATAGGTTAGAAACATTTACAAGGAGTTAGTTAGAATAGAGTTAGGTTAGAAACATTTACAAGGAATGTGTGATGTACGATGTAGTGAAAAAGTTCAACAATATGGCCGTTACGAACGTATGAGAGAACGGATGCTACAAAAGGCGATTCAGAGTTGGAAGAAATCGAGCAATCTCGAAACAACAGCTTTTCCGTCATATCACCAACGAGAGAAAATCCCCGTCTTCCTAGCTTCGCTCTTATTCTCTTCGCACCGCACGTTTTTATTACGTGATGATCCTACCAAGTTTTTTTCCCTCTTTCTGCCATCGAGCCGGGGCAATAAACGTACCAACGACATCTCGCGGTTGCTGGCGGAAAGTACGCGACCATATGTCGCGATCGTCGCGATGTCGTCGTAGCATATAACCAAAAGTCCTCGAATATTGGAGAAAACGTTGGTGAAAAGAGACGGAGACAATCTCCACCGAGTTTCCCCATCGGTTCACTGCGTGGTCGGTGAGATTCACCCGGGTGTGTAATATCGGCGCACACGTTTTTCTACCAAACACGATTCACCCACAGGGACGAAGATAAAAGTATGAAAACACCACGAGGGAACGACATGTGTAGCAAACTACCTTGTAGAAGTTGCTCGCTACGGCGTAACAGCGACCGCGAGTTCCCCGAGCATATCTTGTGGTTTTCCCGAGAGATGATGCTCTCCTCGCTTTTAGCACGGTGTGGTAAATATATATTTTCGTTTTTTTTTATTTTTTATTTCGTACTTACCAAAGAACTGCTATCAACCACGTTGTGCTTCGCCGAGTCGCGGTTTTAACACTTCGCCACTATTTTACTTGCGCAACTTGTACTTGTGAAAAGAAACGGAAGAAAAGAAATAATACCGCATCGGCGGCGCATCTATGGTAATGCTCTTACCCATTATCCCATTCGTTTTTAAACGCTCCTCCGCTATCTTCATTGGACCGCTTGTTTGTTACATTGTAAGCCGCTTCGCGGTTGGTCAATTTTAAATGTAATCACGTTTGATTGGCCATTATGGTCGAAATGTCGGTCGCAATTAGTTGACTGTTACGCGCGCGGTCGTGTGCTACTTTGTTACGTTACACACATGATAATGAATAGTTGTGCCTTTGTCGCGTCGGTGAAAGCACGGTTAGTACTTTAGTGAATGAATTAATCAACGATATCGTAACATCGGTGAATATAAATAACTCGAATATCTCGGTATTTAAGATCTAGCCTTTTTACCATTCTTACACGCCGGCCGTCCAAATCGGTCTCTCATTTGCGTACATTTGCTAGCACGGCTTCATCCGCGTATCTCCCGCGTAGGTCAAACGTTAATTTCGGGTATCGAACCGGCGTTGATTTATCACGCGGCATTGATTTAATACGCGGCTAACATTTCTCAATAAGCCTCAGCTCTTTGTTCGAAGTATACAAACGTTATTTGCACCTTTTCCACGATATTTTCATTTATATATATATCGTCATTAAACACAGGTTTATACCGGGCAATAGGTATGGTGCTGCCATCTCTTGTGTGAAAGCCAAACAACGACGGACTCTATGGTCTTTTCCGGAAGTGTAGTAAGCGAAATTGCCGACAGTCGAACTTCGTGAGTCCTATAAAAATGTAAACAGTATAATATTGACGGAAAATAGAATATTAACCCGAAATTAATTAAACAATTAGAATCAGTAAATCGGAAGTATATGAATGATAAAATCTCGCGAATTTAGTTACAAAAGTGTGGAATTATTTGTTGTAAATCGTAAAGTGTACAGGGTTGTATAAGAATTCGACACTTATGACGTTTCAAAGTGCTGCGATAATTCGCCGTGACAACAAACCCAGTAAGGAAACGTAACTCTAACAATGACGAAAATAATCGAACTTCGACCGGACAAACGTTTGATTAATCAAAATTTTGAAAAATATCAATTCTCGTCGGATCTCGTGACTGTTGACTTGGAGAAGTGCTTGACGAGAGGTAAAGAGAAAAACAGCGTGAATACGATTTAATGGTTAACCTCAAAACTGGTAAATTTCTTAAACACATGACAATGTTATCCATTTCTAGACGTATATCGTCAGGAACCTGGAAACAATCAAGATTCCTGGCTCGAAGCTCGTATTTTCGCATTTCACAATCATTTATTCAAGAATCCTTTCGATTCGTCCTCCTGGTACGTCGACGATAAAAAAGATGTTTGGCGCTTATCGAAAATCGGCGATCTCGATCACATACACAGTCTCGCTGTAACGGAATCAACGATCACTCCTTACAATCCATCGATAACATTCGCATCTCTCGATACCGTCGTAATTACCAATGGTGGCGAAAGTCTCGACGTTTTAATAGAAAATTCAACGAAGAACAAACAAATTTATCGAACTAATGACATTACTCCCGGTGTAATATTAGATTCGCGATATATCAAAGAAAAGTCCCTCGTTATCGTAGCAATGTGCTGCGTTACGGAAGATAAAGGAAAAAAATACTCCCAGCTTGTTATTTTGTCTTATAACCACGGACTCGACGATGGCGCGGATGACAAAACGTTGAAACTCTGTAGGAAACAAATTCTGAATGTTAAGGGTCCGATAGAATATGCGTATATAGAGACAAGCGGGGATTATATACATACGATTAGTCAGGACACCGCAACTTTCGAGTACGATTCTGAAAAACCTGTGGAGGAAAAAAAAAATGAAACGAGCTTGAACACTGCGATGAAAATTCCGAAATATTGTTGGTCCCAAGACGAGGACTCGTTGACAGTGTGGATAAAAATAGTTGAAAAGTATCAAGACGATCGTGTGAAAGTTGATGTAACCCCGACTACTATATCGATAGTCGTGAGAGGCGACGTACTTATACAGGGAGATTCTCAACATCGTTTAGATCCTGATCTAACGACGTGGACGCGTGAGAAAGATACGTTAAAAGTGGAATTGACGAAGCACGAATGCGGTCTTATGTGGAACGAGTTGATCAGAGGGGATACGGGGGGTGAATGTCTTCCGAACGAAGCTCTAGCTGCTGAAATTCATAGTAGGTACGAAATTGAGCAAATTTTCAAGAAATTCGCAACGTTAGCAGCGATAGCGTCAATAATTACAGCGGTGTCCAACCATGATGAAGCGAGTTCAGAATTGACGATCGTTAAATTTGTCTTTTAGACTGTCGCACTTGTGCACGAGCGATCCTGAAAGAGTAGGGGGCGATGGTCAACCGCTGGTAGGATTCAACGCCGATCAATTAGAAGAATGTGATATGCAGGGACGTGACAATTTTCTTCAGCGAATTAATCTTAACGATCACGCTACCACCCATCTGGTGATGTTAGGCTCGAGCAACCACGTCCTCTTCACTCACAAACTGAAATCTGGTCAGGAACTGTGTCTCCGTCACGATCATCATGGTTGCGTCTGGATGCCCGAAGAAGACGATACGGAAGAGTGGGAAATCAGTCACGTTTATACCTTTCCAGGCTTCGGTTACGTCGAAGCGAGCAAAACTAACAAAAAATTTTGTGTCGCAGCGCCGAGTAAGTATCTCGTTAATAAAATTGCTGGAGCTTTTCAAGCGATAGAGCTTGGATCGCGATAAGAATTTTTAAAATATTTATAAATTTAGCTTCGCTCGCCGCCACGACAAATCGCAATAATTCTAGACTGAAAAAAACATGTAACGTATAAATATATATAACGTTCATATTTAGATGGATCTTACGTGGCGATAGTGGAGCACATGAGACACGCTTTTCTCTACGAGAAGCCCGAGGGTACGACGTCGATCGCCAGACAACGTATAGTCGATCTTGGTCCCGAATCGTCACCGATAATGGGCGCAGTAGCCACGAACAATCATCTCATTCTTCTAACTACCAACAAAATCTATCGTCTGAGGATCTTTCCATGATAATCAAGAATTTTATTTCTACTTTCATACAATTTCGCCCATTTCATAAATTTTATAATACAAACAAGCTCGCCTATATCTTCTATCAATCTTTCATTCGTATCCGGCCAATATCGGCGCCTCGCATCATCGTTATATAAAACATATATAACATATCGATGCAGTCCAGCCATTAACTCAATTTTTATATATTTTGTAACACAGTCGGGCGAAATAACTAAAATCGCAAACTAGACAATAAAATCGTAAGAACGGGACAATATCAGCTATTTTTCTTTTTGTTTGTTTGTTTATTCGAGTTCAAGCGTTCGCTCGTATTCCAACGTTGGTTCTTTGAGCGGACGCAATATTCTGAAGAATTGCGGATGATCCCTTACCTTTAACGATTAATTTCAAAATTTTATATCTCACCTATTTACTCTACAAGAAACAAAAATTGGACTAACTTAGACCCTTAGTGCTGTAAATTAATGTCGTTTATCGGACAATTTGTTTAAGCTACTTCTCAGTTTCATTCCGTAAAAATTAATGATCGCGAACGAGAAAGCGTTCGATCCCATCGCCAAAATACCCGGCGGATGGGATTATCGATTCATTCGATCGATATAATCGACGTAACGGAACGAAAAAAAATGAAAACAGGAACGCAAGTAACCGCAAAGTATCGTGAACCGCGCTCGGTCTAGTCGCAAATTTTATAACCATAAATATCCATATCTTGTGTATGGACAAGAATTGTTTTATGCGATAAAATTAGTCATCGTTCTTAAGATTATATCAATCTTAATTTTTTCGTGGTTCGTCGTCTCGGTAACAATTAGCAATTCGGTGACAATCATGAGGTACGTTATTTCATCAACCTCTCATTCGTTCATTCTCTCAATCTTTCTCAATCTTTCTCTCTCTCACTCTCCCCCTTCTCCTTCTCTCTCTATCTCTCTTCGCCATTCTCTTTCCTTTTTACTTGAAGTGGTGAACATTTGTCTCGTACGATTCTCGAAAGATTTTCCAAAGTGAGTGCCGGATCGGGTGGCCAATGCCAGATAATACGATTTTCAAAAGACTCGGGAAAAGCGGCGTTTGCATTTGGCGGTCTGTCTTTTTCGTAGAGACTCGTTTTATCCTTCCGATTTGAATAATACTCGTAACCCGTGGTTCGACTTACCTGTCGAGACCAATCTTGCGCGGTTGCTTTCAAAAATAGAACGCTGTTAGGAACGAAAAAATAAGGCTCGTCACCGTCGCAGTCGTAAGACGTTAAACTGCTCGATGGCATGTGAGTTATCATCCTCGGACCATTTTTCATCATACGAGTCGTAAGACTCAATTTTTCCGCCAAATTGTTCGTCAGGGAATGCAAGTCTTTGGCACGAACGCGTATATACTCGCCAGTCGACGGTTTCCACAGGGCCTCGGCAAACTGTTTTGTCAGATGATGTCTGAAAGTTAAATTATTAATTACCATAAGTAATAAACATTATGAACAAAAAAACGATAACCCAAAAGCTCGATAAAAAAAAATAAAGTGGAGAAACTATTCGCTTTGTTTACCTCCGTCGCAAGTCCTCTTGACTAACGTTCTCTGAACCAAGGAGATAAGCGTCGAGTATGTGTAACGCGGTAATTTTTCTCTGTTGCTTAGACTCCCCACGGACTTCCCATATCTGCTCCGCATAAACAACCGTATCAGGCGGTAATTCGAGATTCAATACTCTGGTCCAACTGCCGTTCGTATATCGAAAAGTTTTCGTTCTTCCCATTCCCACATAAAAGGTTGCCGCTTTCTCGTCCGCGTTGTTCTGTCCAGAGCCGCACAACATGCAGAACCAATCGTGAGGTGAGCTCAGCAACGTACCGTCGACGTTGGACGTCATTAATTTCATCGGGGCACTCGTCATAAATCTGAGAGTCGAAGTGGTCATGATACTCTTGAGTCTGTCGTCGGGTTTCATGTTGCGAGGTATTGTTCTCGTCTGATCAGGCAAACCCCAATACTCGAGGCATTCTTTTCTAATTTCCGCTTGTCTCTGCTCCAACAGTGTCGGATCCTCGCAAAAAGCCGCAATCTTTAATAGACCAACGACTTGCTTTCTTCCCAGGCTGTTGTTAGAATTTTTGAGATAGTCAAAAAATTGTTCGTCCTCCTCGAGAATACTGTGAGGCACGAGCTCCATCACGTCTCGACTCTTGTCCTTCTGGAGAATAACTCGATTGGCTTTCGCAAGATAGTCGATGGTGTCCTGAACATTCGCGTGTTTTCCTCTGCAAATTAGATAACGCTCCGAATTCGCGGGTCTGGATGTATTCGGTTTGAATATCGAGACTTGTTTGAAGCATCGATACATGAGATAGACGAGACCCGCGCTGAATGGTGTGAACAGATCGAATACTTTGGTAACGAAATTTCCATGCTCCCGTACGATCATCAAGGCAACGAGACATTGACAAAGATACAATTGTTTCGACAATATTTCCTGTATGCTCTCTTGTCCCGCGACCGAAAATCCGCCGTCGGACATCATAAAGTGTACACCCTTGTTATCCGTCTGTTGCATTATCAGTTGTCTGAACGCCTCTTGATTCTCCGGATTATAAACGTCCCCATCGCCACGAGGACCGTAATAAGGATGAAAAGTTTCGGGCGATCCTGCGTAAAAATCTTCGAGCTTAAAATCGTTCGTCTCTTTGAGCGTAAATCCAAAACCCTTGGCGTGCCATTTCCTTCTCCAAAGTACGTACTCGCTGAAGCCACCGGGACCCGCGCATACGTCAGCGAAATATAACAATTCGTCGGGATTCTGTATCGTTGGTTTAGTGAACATGAAGTCGCAGGCTCTGTCCATGTTTGCCATTTTAACAGCAGCGCGATTAAGAAAAAAGGCACCTCTTATAGTCTCGAACGGGTTCGATCTCGTTCGCGCGCGTCTCATCTCGTTCTTGTCGAGATGATCGAATACGCATTTCGAGCAGACTACTTGAGTCACAACGTCCGGATCGCAGAACAGTATCTCGTCGTCTATCGTGTCTTTACTAACACCTATTCTCATCCATTGCACGAGTTCTTTCGATGTTACCGGCTGTTGCGAATTCTGCAACCATTCTATCGACTCGCGTACGCACACCACCTCTTCCTCAGGATTCCATCGAAGATTCGCCTCTTTCAATTTTTCATTGTAATGTCCCAGACCCCTTCGACCTTTCTGCTTCGAAGCCTCGACCGGCTCGAGACGTCCTTGCCCGTGCTTACCAAGACCGACACCCTTCTTGTAACCCATTTTTTCCATCATTCGCTTAGCTTTTTCATCCGGGTCGAAATCGTCGACTCTGATTTTCTTCGATGGTGGCTCGTACGCCTCCTCGTCGAGCAACAAATCGGAATGTTGATCCATCTGCTTGAAGGCATTATGAGACGCGGTAGAGAAACTCGCCCGTTGGGAACTCTCATCCTCGGATGAACTGGATATCGACTCTGCGAAGATTACCAAAAAAGTGTTTAATACTCGACAATTTCGATCTCGTGTTCTGTAGAGTTATGCCAATCAAATTTGGATTTTGGTCGCAATGAATGTGAATTATTTCAATTTTTTACCTACGCGATGAAAAATAATTCTATCGATCGTCAATGTCTTTGAATCGTTTGGGGGATACGTACGCAAATAGTTGAATGTCTTTAGTACTTCCTTTTGCGATCGTCGTTTTATGTTTCATAATATGCGATAAGCTATTCTTCTGTTTTTATGAGAATTGATCTTATGAGATTGAATTTCTCGATTACTTATATTTAATTTTTGAAGTAATTAATGTACTTCAAAAAATGTATCAAACTATTCACCATCGTAAAATTATAGTTATTTTATTATTATAATGTGACCGAATGGGACAAATTGAGTATGTAAACAGAAATGCAGATTTTCTTGAAACGAGATCAGTCATTTCGAAGTTAAGTAGGATCGGGATAGGAGTGAAGGTTAACGCGGTCAAAAAAAATGTTTAGAAACTTGAGATTATCATACTTATTATACGATATGACAATTATACCCACCACTTAACCTCTCAATCTCTGTGTTATCCATGTTTACGAAATGTCACTAAATTCTTGATTCAACGACGACGTGTATATCTTTGGCAACGTATGTACATAAATCAAGTGTGACAATGGTGAGAATTTGGTTTACACTGTTTATATCTTGAGAAATCTAGGATTATTAATTCGCAACGTTTTAATATTCAAAACAATTCTTGAGTCGCCGGGAATGTGCGTAGTTATCGTAGACGACATGCTTTCGTGTTTTTTTCTTCCTGTTTCATAATTTTGTTTCGAGCCCGGGATTATCCAGTAAACCGAAATTCTTTCATCGCACACACGATCCCGATTAAACGTGCCAAAACTCTCAGATAGCTCGAAGGCGCATGAAGTTTTTTTTTTGATAATCTAATATCGTAACAACACAGAACCTCCGACCTCCGTTGCTCAGTTATGAACGCGTTGGGAAGAGGGACTTCACCTCGACGCTGAAGGCTGAAGGTTCACGAGAAACTGATTTTCCAAGCCAATGGCACAGATAGGTGGGCTCCTGTAAAAGCAAACCTATCGGAGAGCTTCCTCTACTAACTCCCAAATTCGCCGCCCATGAGCGCCGCCCTTGAATTCCCGCCTTGATGTTTAAAATACCATGAAGTTTAGGATTTAGTCAAATTAAGCCGGTAAGATAGATAGAATAATCTGCAGTTTCCTTAACCTGTATGAGATTAACATAATCTATCGTTTTATTTGTGTAATTTACTGCATTCTCCCCTATACTGCGAAAAATGATCTTTCTTTTGAATTCACCGGTGCTAAACGTTTTTAGTACAATACGAATGTCCTCGGACGAGAACAAACCGACCGAGGGCAAAGACGTTAAAATGTCAAATCATTCTTCGAGTGGAATCACGTGTTGCTCGAGCCACTCAAATAAAAACAAACTTATATAATCTACGCCGCCCAAGTATGTTTGACGTATTCGCTCTCATTCCGCGACAATCGTCGTCACTCTTCGCGTCGTAATTTTTAATTCTCGTCTAAAGGAAAATGTCACTCACGGCAATACCGCTCGTGTCCAAATTATCGAAAAACGTGATACGCATATTAGGATGCAACCCAAGTCCTATGACACTTCAGGGAACCAATACGTATCTCGTTGGTACCGGAAAGAGGTAAACAAAATGTTCGAGCTCAAGTATAATTGACTTGTTGAACTGATATAGGCGAGAACGTGTCATTGATCGATGCAATCGTAAACACTCATTGTGCGAAGCTTTCAGACGAGTACTCATCGACTCCGGAGATGAAGATACCGCCCCTGTTTATACGAAACTGCTCGACCAAGTCCTGCAAGATGAAAATGCAGCTATAGAACACTTGATAATAACACACTGGCACCACGACCACATAGGAGGTGCCGGTCCGGTCAGAGACCTTGCAAAATCTAAAATGGATAAGCCGCTCGCAATCTGGAAGTTGCCACGATCCCAGGAAGATGGAGGAGCTAGCGAGGGAGGCTATAACATAGAAAGTTGGCATTCTTTGAAAGATGAACAATCATTGAAAGTCGAAGGAGCTGTACTAGAGGTCAAATACACTCCTGGACACACGACCGATCATGTATGCCTGTTGCTCAAGGACGAAAATATATTATTCAGCGGCGATTGTATCCTCGGTGAGGGAACCGCCGTTTTCGAAGATCTCAAAGATTACATGCTCTCGTTGGAAAAGATTTTGGGAATGGAGCCTAAAACCATTTATCCTGGACATGGTCCAGTGATCGAAGATCCTGCGCCAAAGATACAGTTTTACATACAACATAGAATGAAGAGAGAAGCTCAAATCTTGGAGGTATTGAAAGAGCATGAAAAAAAAAGTGGAATGTCCGAAATGGACATAGTCGGTCAAATGTATACGGTAAGTACAATTACTGTCCGATCCTCAGTGTCAAAAAATAAGTCGGTACAGTCGTTAACGTTAATTCCAATTTTCTCAGGACACGCCAAAGAATTTATGGCCAGCGGCAGCTGTGAACGTCGGTCATCATCTTGAAAAATTGCTTAAGGAGGGAAAAGTGAAGAGCGACGGTGGCCTCTGGTACATAATTTCCGATTAAAAAAACGAATAACGTCGCGATGACTGTGCAGAAATGTACATAATAAAGATTGTTGTCCAACGAAAATTTGGCTGATATCCTTTGAACCGAATATTCACGGGCGGGGGTGGACAAACGTCGATAAAAAATGCTGTGAAACATTTATTCAACTTATAGGAGAAACGATGATACATGCTCTCGGTATTATCTTCTTTTTTTTTCCTCAATATCGAGTATACTGTAAATTCGGCAATAGCGATGTGCGTAAAGTATACGATACATGTTTACAAATATCAATTACTCGGCGTACAATATATCATATACAGAACATTACGAATGATGATTTAGTCAACGGGCAGGTGAAACAAACGGATTACATCGAAATAATATTGGGAAAATTCTGATCGAGGCTAGCTGTTTTTCTCGTTATTTCTTCTTTTTTTCATTCTCGATTAATTTTTCATGTATGGAGAATTTTGTTTTTCACGAAATTTCATATTCGTACGCCCTCGTACCGATGATGATATTCAAATCGGTTTTGCGAGAGTTGGTTTTTTCGCATTATTATTAATCGTATATAGCGGATACCAAATATATAGTATAATCTTTTTATAAATGTATGTCGGGAGTACATTGGACGTTCTTTCATTTCTTCTTCAAGTTCTCGTATAAAACCTGACCCGATTCGAAAAAATGTTTGGTCCTACGTTATGTGATGACCCTTTTTCTTTGTTTTTTTTAATTTATTTTTTATCAATATCGATGTTTGTTCGCATATTGTTTCGATGTTACGTAACGGCCTCGAATATAGATCGCAATATACTTCGTAATAAGCTCACTTTTTTCACATTTATAGTATATATATATATATATATATCTGAACGTGTTTCTCTCTTTGGGTAAACGTAAAAAATATATATATAAATGTGTATATGTATATAATATATGTATTTCATATATTTCTACTATTTGAGTTATATATATATATATATATACTTTCATTATCTATTTGTTTTTTCTTCATATCGACATACAATATAATCTCTCTGACACATTTCATCATCTACTAGGCGCTGACGTTATCAACGTAATCACATAATTTTTTGTTTGTTTGTTTTTGTTTTTTTGTTTTTTTTTCTTTTTTGTTACTTATCTTTCCTCGTCATTTATCATTACTAATTAACAACAAATCCAAATATTAAACAATACAAAGAAACGTCTTAAGCTTAAGGGTGTAGCATAAAAACAAAGGTCAAACAATAGAATGATTCATTTATGTTTTTTTGTTTCTTTTTTTTCACAATAATGAAATCAAGTCAAGTTATCGTTACATCGTAAGTTCTTATTTAAAACAAAATAAAATTAGCCTAAATTGGCTACACTCAATAAACGCGTCTCTGAAACTTGGCGGCAGAGATGGATTTTTTGAGTGGGGTCAGTATGTGGTATTATTCGTCAAGTGTACGAAAGCACTTCGAGAATTAACAAAACAAATAAAAATAACGCAAGATCGATTCCTCGTTCGAACGGTGTTGAAGAAGTTCAAGCCACGGCTTGTTTTTTTTTTCTTTTATTCGATTCTTATCTGTTTTTCTTTTCTTTTTTTCATCAACGCAGGAGATCGGACGTAAAGGCACCACGTTGCCCCCCTTAACTTCGTCAAGAAGGATAAATAAATGTATTTTTTTGTGTTTTTGTTGTTGTTTTTCTTCTTCTTTTTGTTACGACAAAGATGTATATAACTCGCGACGCTAGAAGCGATGGAACGAAAAAACGAAAACACGCTCATTATTAAGATTACTCTAAAAAAATAATAATCAATGGTCGCGTTCTCGCGTGCGCCCGTCTCGTTTTATATATATATTTGTTTAATAACATTAAATAAAAATTGTCCATATTACAGAGTTCGAAGCTCTCTCGTATTCTCGTGTCGAAACATTCATTTTGAGAAAACAAATCATCTCCAGTGTTTCGCGCGCGAAATCGACCCTCTCAACGAGAATAACAAAAAGCCATATATGGTTAAAATCACAAGCGTTCGGCCTTGCCGTCGGAGCTACGCTCGCACTATCCCAAATATCTCCCTTCGAAAAAACGTGTACCACTGCGAGACCTAACTCGAGGGTCGTTTTACGACTACATGAGAAAACCACCCTGCGGATCGAAACAGCTTGGATTTATATAACTGAGAAGATCGTGTTCGGACATCGAGGTAAGTTCCTGCGGTAGCATGCTACCATCGTCCTCGGGTTTTCTAATGACCTGACTATTGGTAGATGGCGCTGCGTTCTGTATAGAAGTATTAGGATTTTGTCGATTGTTCGTAACGGGAATCGTGACCGGTGGTGATTTTCTCGCCACCTGTTCGACTATCGTTCCTTGACTGGACGGTGATTTAGGCAAAATTCCTTCCATAGTCGTGTTCATCAATTGGGCGCTCTGAGTAGCCACGCTGTTCAGTATATTTTTCGTTGCGATTATAGCATGAGCGGTTGTAGTGGTGAAAGGACGATTATTAATAATATCCTGTGTAGCATTGGTTATGACACTGTTGATGGCTTGTTCAGCGGCATTGGTGAGTCTCTGCTGACATGGTTCTTGGGCAGCGCCGCTAGCCAGTACCGAGCTTGCCTCGGCGACGAAACCAGCCGGTTGATTAAGCATAGAACCGATATCCTGTTGAACCGCCTGCTGCATAGCCTGAGCAGCTTGGGCCTGTTGTACAGCTTGCTGTACAGCCTGTACCTGTTGAACGACCTCTTGGGTAGCTTGTTGTACAGCTTGCTGGACTTCGTGAGTCGCTTGTTGTACAGCCTGCTGAACCGCGGGAACCGCCTGAACCTGCTGAGCAGCTTGAACCTGTTGCACAGCCTGCTGTACAACCTGAGCATGTTGAACGACTTGTTGAACGACTTGTTGTTGAGCCTGCTGCACAGCCTGCACAGCTTGCTGCTGCGCCTGCGCCACGACCTGTTCAACCTGCTGTTGCGCTTGAGCCACGACCTGTTCGACCTGCTGGACCTGCTGTTGAATAGCAGCGTCCTGCTGGGCGAGAGCGTGAATTTGCTGAATGTGCTCGGCGCTTCGAGCTCTTGGCTCGCTTGCGCCAGCTAGAGAATTGTGTCCCACGGTCACCGTGACAGTAGGATTTGGCATGCATGCCGGGGTAACAACTGGTGGTTCTTGCATCGGTGGTAACAGCGCAGCGTTTATAGACGTCAGGAGCGTCTCTTCCGCGCTTGGTTCGCTAACAGCAGCGCCGCTTACCACGGAAGAGGTTGCACTTCCGGTTAAATTTGCTACCGGGGAGTTTGGTAATAACGCCTCGAGCAACATAGTTTTGACAGGTATGGGAGGACTCGTTCTCGTAGATTGAGGACTGGATATCGTCTCGTGATCCGACAATGATCCCATCATACCATTGGGACTCGTGTTCACCTGTCTCATCGGCGACACCATCTGATGACTCTCGGCTGCTGAATTTACGAGAGCGTCGAGTTTTACGGTAGCCGCGTTTGGTGCTAGAATATCAGGTGTCTGTTGCGAAGCTTGAGGACGATTGTTAGCTATTATGGAAGCTCGTTGCTGTATGGCACCTACGAAATTATTCTCCGGGGTCTCCGGGTCTTTGGGCACAACCTGAGGCGCCGTTAATTCAAGGTGGTTCAAGTACTTCTCGATACTCTGACCGCTCTGAGCCGGAAGCGGTTGACCAGCCGGTGTCGTCGTGAAGTTACTCAACGCGTTGTATTCCGACTGATGGTGCTTCGTGCGCAGGTCAACCACACCGGCACCCTGTAACGGTACACCGCCGTTCGATACAGGCTCGGTCGGTAATATACCATTTGGATCTTTATTTATGTGATGAGGACTGAGAACTTTCACGTGAGACTGCGCGTCGTGCATCGACGTGAATTGATTCTGATGCGGCGCTGATAGAGCGAGGGGATGTTGATTGCGCATCAGATCAACGACACCGAGAATCGCGGCAGCCTCTTGGGCCGGGGAACCGAGAGAAGGCACTGTGACCGATCTTATCATGCTAGATTGGGAGGCATCCGCGGAATTTTCACCGACCAACTGGTGAAGAGGACTTGTTCCAGCGCCGCTGTTCGAGGTCGGAGTTGGCATACTCTGCATACTATTCTCGCTCAGCATACTATTCTCGCTACTGTCGTCGAGCACCTCGCTCTTGAGATTGTCCGGTATTATCAACTGATGATTGGAGGATGAACGACGATTCAGCAATGGATTGGCCACATGATTAGGCGGTGGCATCATGACATCGGTGACATTGCTTTGACAATTGGCCGCTTGAGACGCCCACATCATTACCGGTGTCACTTGGCCCGATGGCGCTGGTGGTGGTGGACTCGGATCGTTCTTGAGAACGTCCGATTGGGATTGTTGTTGTTGCTGAGACGTTTGAGAGGTTTGCATGGTCGTCAAGAAATTCGGAGATGCCGTTTGTGGAAGAAGCGCTAGGAAGAGACACGATAAAAATTAAGAAAAGAAATTAAGAAAATTCATTGAAAATTGTTAATAGCACTGTCAAGCTTCCCATTCTCGAACTTCTAGAGTCGAGTACGAATCTCAAAGTTAATACGATTCGTCGATTTTATTTTTATAATTTTTAACACTCACCATCGTTGGCAACTGAAGCAAGCGGCACGACCGTCGGAGCGCTCGTGAGAGTCGCAGAGTCGTTGCTCGAGCTGACGAGAGGTGTCGCCCCAGTCTCTATCTTTCCGATAGATGGCTCGGGTGCCGCCGATGCAGCTGTGTAGAGAAACGTGTGAGGTTCGCTCGTTTTCCCCGACGAAACGGCGTACAATTTAACGCTAACCGTTTCCGTCGGTGCCAGATCCTGCCTTCTGTATGCCGGTACGACGCAAACGAGATGTGTCTGTTGGAGAAATTCTTTGTCCGGTATAACAGCGCATTCCCAGTGTGACTCGAGACTGCTAGTTAGATCCTCGTTATCCAATTGGAACACGACCCGAGTGTCTTTCAGAAAATTTTTACCCAGCACAAAAAGTTCCAAACCCCCGGTGCACGGACACGAGGTTAGAGATTTTTTGCATATTTCTGGGATACCGGGAGGTTGAGCTGAGAAAGAACAAAGTGAATTATCGATATTAAGGACCTTGGAACTTGCTTTTTTTTTCTATTTTGGAAAACTTACTGCAGACTATTGGCTGCGAGCAAACTTGCAGCGTCTCGCTGGTCCCATCGGCATGAGTGATCGTCGTACGAAAAACCATGCGACACCTGGTGGACTTTTTCTTGCTTCGACCCTGCAGTACACCAGCTTCTTGGGGAAATCGATGCTCAACATCTACGTTACGTTCCTTGAGTATTCCAACGCAGTCGCAAGTAACGAGCATGTCCTTGGTCGGATCCATATCAACCTCGATCACAATCGTACCATCGAGCTTGCGCTCGACACAGGGGGTTGAATTTTTCCCGCTTACACGACAGGCCTGATAAAACATGTGGGGAGCGACGCGTCCAAGATCTGTACCAATGAATACTTGAAGGGTTGCGGGTTTGTCGTAACCGACGAGACGAACTATGGGAAAGCCATTTCCTGTGCGATCCTTGACAGCACCGCGGGAACCCTCCGTCTGATAACGAGCTCGATGCTGCTGCTCCGGTTGGCATATTATCTGAAGCTGCGTCTTGCCGTTTCGTGACACGCTGCCTGATTGACGAAACCAGAAGAGTGAGAGAGAGATAAAAGGAAAAAAAACAAATCATTAATTTTCGAAGAATACAATAACTCACTTCTTTCTGTGACTAAAGATTGGCACAGGATCAGTCATAAACATTCTTGGAGAGGATTTAAAAAGAAAAGAGAATAATGTAAGCATAAACGAGCGCTCCGTTGAAAACATTTACTTTTCGTTTTGTTTACGTCTTTCTTAATTATCGTTATTTTACCACGATCGATAGTAACCATTTCTTATTTTATTCTTCAGAAATTCTACCACGAAATTCAACTCGAAGGATGTTAAAGAAAATCCTCGCAACGTCGTTGAGAAACAAAATAATTGTTCTGCAATTTTTTTCAACCGCCCGTTTATCTTTACGATCGACGAAACCTCGATCTTTCGATCGAGCCAAAAACCAGAAAATAATAATTCATCAAGAAAGAAACGAAGTATCGTCATACCGTTCATTCATTCTCGAAGTTACGAAAAAAAGAAAACATGCGAATTCTGGAAATTCGTGTAATCTCGACCATATTTCAGAATCAATCATGCACTTCGAGGCAAAAATCAGAAATAAGACAAAAAAAATGAAAAGAAAAAAAATGATCATTCGTGACGGGGGAAAACGTACAAAGCTGCGACGTAAGAGTGACGGGACCTTGATGAGCCGGTGGTGGTCTCTTGGTGTAAACTCCCATTGCCGGACGCGGTCTCGTGACACCGACGACCCTACCGACCGAGCCGTTTCCGTTTCCACCACGGCTCGTGATCGTCGACGCGCTTATACCGTTGGCGGTAGTTGTCGCGAGTCCATTCCCATTTCTCATAACACCGGTAGCTTTGTTGACCTCAGGACCGTTGCTGCTCGTGCTACTCGTGCTGCTCGTGCTGCTCGTGGAGCTGCTACTGCTGCTGTTGGACGACGACAAGCCCCGTCCTATCTCCGGAAATGCGAAATTCGCGTCCTCGGACTCGAGCTTTATGTCCATCTTTCGTCTCTTGGTGTCCTCCTCACCGGCACCGTTCCAAGCCTGAATTACAAACACGGACAATTGATGATTGGATTGAGCTCATGCTTGCTACCGAGCACGAACCAATTTGATAAATCAACGAGACGACGAGAAAGAAAGAGAAGGAGAGTGAGAAGAGAGGTGATTGAAGAAGACTGAAACGACGAGTTCAACTACCGTTCAGACCCATCAGTTTATCTCTCGGCCTTTCACTCGTGCGCAACATACCGTCTATTGTACTACGCTATAGTTTGCAAATTGATGTATTAACCGTGCATGTGTACCAACTGGGTAAATCGCAGCTGGTACAAAGTCTATAACGCTCCCGTTTTGAAGATGCGGCAAACGAATAATAAAATCAAAGAAAAATCATCGGTATTCGACTAGAGACGCTCATCTTTCAGGCATTTTTAAATTGTATTTTATTTATCGACTCGTATATTTATGAAAAAAGGAATATGTTTTCATCCCTTAATTAGGGCAGAACCCAACTATGACGGTCAGAAAAATATTTTGTTTCGAGAATTTTTAAAAATTTACTTAATGGTTTAATTGTTTTGGGGTCGATTAAAGATATGTTATTTTACATATATTAAATTAGATTTAAGTAAACTTTGATTGAAAAATAATAATAATTGAAGTACAATCAATTTTTCTCGCATCCATGTTTTTCGAACTGCTGCGGACGATAACTCGAACAATGATAGTCCGAAATGTACATTTTTTTGTAATATCATTTTTAAAATAATATTTAAAGCATTTTGAATGAAAATATTTTAGATGAATAAAATACTTTTTATTTTGAAACCTGGCGATATTTCGAAAAATAAAATCGAGAACGGTAGGTCGACGATAGCTATTACTATTACAAAAAATTCCTTGAAACATTTTTACATATCCGACTATTACCGATTTATCGCTCGAGAAAAATTCATTGTACTTCAACAATTGTTTTTTTTGTTTTTTTGTTTTTCAATAAAAATTTACTTCTACTTTAATGTATGTGGAATAAAACTTTAATCGAGCGCAAAAAAGCATTAAGTGACTTTAAAAAATTCATAAAAAGAAGCTTATTTTTCTGACCGTCAGTGTTGTCCTGCCCTACAAGGATTTTTAGAAGGGAAATTTTGTTGCCGATCAATCAATCGATCGATTACTAATAGAATTAATAATGAACTAATCGATTATTCGACGATAAAATAAATTACATCGACAAAACAAATGATTGAAAAATAATAAAAAAAATACGTACTTTCGTAAACAAATACGTAATTAAAATCGTCGAGCTGTCCGTTTGCGGGAATATTCGCAATGTTTTTGAGTAGTCTAAGAGCGTGTTATAGCTTCGTACGTCCTCGAGGTTCGCGAGATACGCTATAAGTCCGCGAAGAGATAACCCCGAGACGCTAGAACGTTTTCTACGATGTTCTCGAACAATTTTCTGCACCCGGATTTGCTCGTTCGATGCGAATATAAAACGGTCGAGAAAAACATACCGGGGACGTGTCGTTGCGCATAATGGGAATCGCGCTGATGCGACGGCCGTTCGATCGCCCTTTCTCGACGAAAAGACAGATTTGTGATGTTTTTTTTTCTCTCGAGTCGAGTCTCGATCATTTGGCGCGTTGGAAACGCGAGCGGGGGGGAATGACAATGCGATGATAAAACGAGGCATATATATATATATATATACACAGAGTAAGGAAACGTTTCAAATCCTCGCGCGACCAATCTTGAACTCACGATTGAGAGAACGAGATAAAAAGATGTAATTTTTGATAACGATATTACAAAAAAAATGATAAAGCGAGGAAGAATATAGAGTCGTATTCAATTTTATTTGCGCTTAAAGAATCATCAAATAGATAACCCCGAAGTTATAAATAATAATTAATCGCACGATCGACGTTCGTTCAATGTAGAAGACAAATTGTTAGAATTTCCAGCATCGAGTTTTAGAAATAAGAAAAATTTGAGCGATCGTGTTTTTCTTAGAAAAAAATAATCGATAAAGTCAGTTCTTCTCTCTCCACTGGAAAATTCGATTGATACCAATTTAATTTAATTAATATTTAACGAACTCGATCAAATTTAGTAAAAACAAAAAAACAAAAAAAAGAGTGTTTCATCGAATTCAGTGAAAAATCGATCGATCGGTATTCGCTATAAAATTATATAAAATATAGATTCCTCTCTCTCTCTCTCTCAATTCTCGATATCTCTTGCCTCGCTAGAAGATCATTTACCAAGCCTACGCGAGTAATTGCGACGACGATGAGAAACAAACACGCGAGATTACCATTTGTGCAAACTATAACATCTTGTCGACTGCAAACAGAAAGGGAAAAAAATCAAAAAATAAAACAATTCGTAAAACGTAAGAGACACACACTCCTCGTGCGATTATTCATTCTTATTATCGTCGTGGCCAAGTTGCGGGAAATGAAAATTTAGCGACGGCGTCCTATCATTACCGTTGGAAACGATCGATCGGTGGTAGGTCGTGTAAAGACGTTGCGTTAAAATAGAATTCGATATACGTATCGTATGGAAGAAAGAAAGAGAGAAAGAGAGATAGATAGATAGATAGATAGATAGATAGATAGATAGATAGAGAGAGAGAGAGAGAGAGTAGATATACATAAGAAGGATTTACGAGAAGTGAGTAGAGGGGGGATTGAAAAACAGAGTGAACCGGAAGTAAATACCGAGTGCAACGGCGTGGCTACTGAAATAACCAGCTTAGTCTATATCTCTATAAAATATACTTGATATATAACTATATATATATATATTAAGGTATATTGAACGTTAAGGCGCGAAAATAGAATTGGAAGAGCGATATCATTGGTGGATGTGAGTCGCGGGCGTTTGTATTTCGTGCGAGCCACGAAATCCGGGATGATTCGTCCCGTTTATCTTTAGGGAGAGGCGAAACAACAAGAAGAGATCGAGCGACGATTCGAAAATATATGATTTTCATCGGGATCAAAATCGACTTTACATATAAAAATCCATATTTCGTGAAACGATCGAGGCGAATTTTTTGTAAAATTCACAAAATTATATATTCTCTGTATGTCTTTTAAAAATTCGATTTAACACGAGAATTTATTTACTTTTATATTTTTAGCACAATTTATTTAATAAAAATGAACAAAAAAAACGAACATTCATCAATTTTTTCATTTATAAAAATAACAATATATATTATACTTAGTGCGATTTTCGCAAAGATTCCATAAGAATTGTTCGAATAAACGAGGTTATCGATTAAATGATTTTTAATGAATTTTCATTGATTTTCGATGATAGACAATTTTAATATCGAGGACAACTGTTTTCACGTACCGATGAATTGGTGATTTGTTGATGCGCCTGCTGTTGCTGCTGTCTCTCTTCGAAACCGAGGCCGGAGTCGTTCGAATTGTCGCAAATATCCTGTGCAGGACTGCGACTCGGTCTCGTCGAGACAATTTCATCGGAATTCCGAATGGCAACGATGGGATTCAGAGACGTCAGCGAACTTCTCGTTCGTTGCTGTTGTGTCTGTTGTCGTTGTTGTTGCTGTTGTTGTTGTTGCTGTTGTTGTTGTTGTTGCTGTTGTTGTTGCTGTTGTTGTTGTTGTTGTTGTTGCTGTTGTTGTTGTTGCGAAGTTCGTTGCGACTGATGACGTTGCTGCGGTCCTATTCGCCTCGCCGAGTGCGGACGGTTGTTCGACGTTATCGTACTCCTCGTCGCGGAGCTCGTCACCGTCGAAGTCGTCCCACCAGATGCGGCGTTACCTGAATTATAACAAAAACAATTGTATAAAAAAAATGATTAGAAATTCGTCGAGAAGAAATAATCATTTATGAAAAAAATTAATAAAATTACGTAGATAAGCGTCGATCGAAAATTAAACTCATTTTTGCAATTTAAAATCCATGAAAAATTGTTTTGTTTTCTCCGTAATTTTAATCGATCGAGAATCAACTTTTTACGAAATATTGAATTTTTCATTAAAAATACACTTCGATCAAGAACCGAGACGAATAAAAAATGTATTTTTTCCTATCGAAATTAATTTTCAAACAAATATTTTCAAACATACGCATACGTTCGTTTTTCTTTGCTTTTTCTAATTCTAACGCTATCAATGATCGGTACTTGTGTATTATATATGTATATGTATATATTAATATATGACAGTCGAAGTACGATTAAAACATGAAAAACGGTCACAGACACACACGTCGCTTAGCCAACGCGAATGACGGAGTGGGTTCAAGGTCTGACGCTGGCTGAGGTCGTCGTCGAGACGTTCGAGCACCGAACACGCTTTCACGATCCAACCTTTCGAAAAGCCTCAAACCGGCCTCTATCTCTCTCTCTCTCTCTCTCTCTCTCTCTCTTTCTCTTTCTCTTTCTCTTTCTCTCTGCCATTGCCTGATCTCTTCTTGCCCCCGTAATGCCTCGTTTATTTTTAAAACCAGAGTGTACACAGCCGCCGCAAGTTCGTATACTTATATACATCTCTCTCCATATACCATATATATATATATATAGAGAGAGAGAGAGAGAAATATGTTGACTTTGCTCCTAGGGCCTCGGGAATTCGGGTAATAGTTTTGTTTCATAAAGTACATAAGTGTCTGTGATCCATTATTAACTATGCCACGATATACATACATATATATATATATATATATATATATATATATATATATATATATATATATGTATATGTATATATGTGTGTATGTATGCATATGTATATGTGTGTGTAATACACATCATGCATATTCGTACAAGCCAAAACTCGACAGGACAGACAACAACGCAGTCTGCCTCATTCGGTCTACTAATACCTCAGGGTACGTCACGATATCGAACGTCAATGAACAAAGGAGTTTACCTTGCCCTGTTGAAATTTATAAAATTTGCCTAAAAATAATCGCGGCCAATAAAAATATCGCGAAACAACAGTGATACTCTCTAACTCACTCGACCTGTAATGGCCCCACGTGCTATTTTGTTTTTCACGGGAAAATAAATCTACGACGACGACACATTCAATTTTGTATTTAGAAAAATGCTAATAATCTTGAAATTTATTTAAAAAAAAAAATACATACGCACACGTACACTTTTTTTCGTACAATATTCGACAACGTTTCGACGAGATGATTCCATTGAAAATATTCATAAAAATGATTAAAAAAAATTTGCAATTAATCGCAAAAAACAAAAAACCAAAAAAAGTTGTTTACATTTCGCGACGGCACGCGACTCAGTTTTTAAATGTACCTTACACGTTCCCGGATTCGAGGCCTAGATCGTCGTTAATATTTATTTGTCGTCGTTCTCGCGCGTACGAAAACAAATTTATTCTTTTTTCTTTCTTTCTTTTTTTTTTTTTATATCCGTATATACAACACCGAAATTTTTTTTACTTTGTATTTTCTTTTCTTCTTTTTTCGCTCCGATCTCCGGACTTTTTTATTATCCAGCCCCCCTCTCCCCCGACCTCGAAACCATACGCAAACTCGTATGCGTCGAGGTTGACATTTTTGTTGTTTTTTTTTTTTTTGGCTCGTGGATCGTCTTACGTGTGCACGGGCTCGCGATTCGGGGACGTTCGCGCCACGGACCACGTGCGTCACACATTTATATTCACGCGCGGACGTGCTCCCCCCCCCCCCCGATCCGCCGTGCAAAGCATCTATTCATACAAATATTCGTACAAATATACATACACAGATACACACACATATATATATATATATAGATAGATTTTTAAATAATTTGCATGGTAGAGAAAAATAGACCCCCCTAAAAATATCCCAAAAAAGTGCACTTTTTTTTTTAATCAATTTTGTCTTCTTCGAGAAGAAAAAAGTTTCTTCATTGATTGTAAAACGTCTCGTCGTGTTTCGCGAAGCAAAATACTTAGTTATCCACTTTTCTTCTCACTGAAAGCAAACAAAAATAAACAAACGTCTTTTTTTTCATTTTTCTTATAGTTTTTTCAATCGAGGAGATAAAATAAATAATAAAAAAAAACAATAAACAATACAAAAAATAAACGAAGAAATTACTAGAGAACTTTTAGTCCGTCGACTTTTTGATAGAAATACAGGATCTTGAGGCAGGGGAGGGGGGGGAGAAGGAGGTTCGCGTATGCGAGAACGTTCGTCTAACGACTCGACGACGAGGGGAGCGGAAGCTCGCGTGGGACTAACGGGAGATACGTACGGTCGAAGATTTTGCTATATACAGGTATATACCTGCATATAGCAAAATCCAATATATATATATATATATATATATATATATATTTATATATATATGGCACAGTCCAAGTTAAAAAAGAATTCTCGAGCTTGCGGAGTTGATGCTTCTATATATAGAAAGCTCGAGTAAACGCGCGCGCGCGCTCACGACGCAGATAATTGCGAGTTCACGGAGAGCCGAGATCGGTGAAGAGGACGATAAAACGCGGGAGGGCTGTGGTAAGAGAGAGGAGAGGAAGAAGGGTGGGAAATTTGCAATCGCGACGCAATCGTTGAAGAAAAAACGGTGGGGTATTCAAGCTCGAGCCAACCGAATGGGGGTAGTTTTATTTCGTATGTATATAACGGTGTATTAAGGAGGAACCCCCGTCCAGGTGCCCCCTCTAGCGTCAACGAGAGGAAGGAAAATCACGGAACGATGTCAACGACCCGCAAAGCTCTATATGTGGATTTCTCTCTCTCTCTTTCTCTCTCTCTCTCTCTCTCTTTCTCTCTTTCTCTCTTTCTCTCTCTCTCGGTCTCTCTCACAGTCTCGATCTTGTTTCTCTTTCTTCGTCTTCGTTTCTCAATCTTCGACGCTCTTCGCGACTATCTCCGCAACCAAGTGTACATCGCAATTTTCTCTCGACTCAGAGCCGAGACGGAACAAAAATTTATCGCTCGCGCTCGCAACTTCGATCGCGATTCGTACACGATTGTGATAAAATATTGCGAGTTCGACATGATTCTCGAAAGTTGGAGAATTATTGTTATTCGTTAATTTTCATTTATTTATCGATTGATGTTTTTCGCGAGGGAGAGATAAATAGAAATTTTATTGATTAATGTAGAAATTTGTTGTATTATTTTATTTATTTATATTCGTTTGTTTATTTCATTATTATTCAAGGTAAAATTGAAATTTCTCTGAAATAATCGTAATTTTGTTAATGTTATTTAATCGTCATCGAGAAAATTGAAAATTTTAATGAAAATAAATGTCGACCCGAGTTCGTCGAGGAGCGAAGCTTTATTCTCGATAGAGAAAACCCAAAACGTGTTGGTCGTACCATAATTAAGAATAAATTACCGTCGACGAGATACGATAAGCGAAATCGATTTGAAAAAATAACAAAAAACACAATAACAAAACAAAAAAATCATCAACGTTCATCCTCGTTCAATGATAATCGTTACGAGAACTAGAAAACGAAACGATGAAAATATCAATCTTTTTAATAATAAAAAATCGATTATTACGAAAAGAAATCCACGAGTTATTAACGAAAAAAAAAACACCGAAGTTTCCAGGATAATTAGCGGTTATCGCGTTTCCCCAATTCGTCCGACAACGAATGTCAAATCGAGGCCGATAAGAAAATTCTTTCAAAAGAATTTCGTCGTACGCCTTTCCAACAAAAATTTTGTATCGCCGATCGATACGTCGATCGATATCGAATATAATAAAAATTTTCGCAAAAATTAATCGACAAATGAATTCGATAATTTTTTTTTTCTCGTTTTCGTTTCTCTCGTCAATTTTGTACCCGACGCAAGTAGATTCGTCTTCGGGTATTTCTGTATTTTGTGAACAAGACGGATCTCTCTCAATGGTTTATTCGTCCATCTCTTCGGTAGACGTTCGAGTGCAACGGTAGCCTTCTTGGAGTTGGTAGTCCAACGCGATAACAGGATCGATAAACATCGTTACTATAACTCGGTAAACACGAGACGGACCATGATGGCGGGAAGTGTTATGCTCGCTAACTATATGTATATACTTGCATCGGGTCCTGGGACACCAACTCTCAAGGATAAGAAAACCTATGTGTATACATGTATATATATATATATGTGTGTGTGTGTTGGATACCAAAGTACACTATTATCTCTGGACTGAATAAGAAAAAAAAAAGAAAAGAAAAAAGAACGGCCTTCGGACCCTTACGAATACTCCCTCGTGGCTCTCGGCGTGGCCCTAAATTTCTCTTATCGATTCGTACGATAGCCCTGGTTACTCGAGCCAAAAATCGATCGACACTCGTACACGAGCCGATATCGTCGAAGATCGTTAATGAAAAAATAATAGAAACATCGGTCGCGAGATCGAAAAAAATTCTCGAAATAACAACGAGACGATGAAATTGAATTGAATTAATTTAATTGAAAATCGAACGATTGAGTTGTCGAATAATTGAAAGTAATACGAAAACGATTCGATGCGAAGAAATATTATTTTTGAGATATTTTAAATACGAAAAATTAAACGGTATTCGTGACAATTCCGAGGATTAAAATTTTGTCTCGATAATTATTGTAATAAAATATGTAATTATTTGTACTTCTATTTAATCGAAGCACGAATCATACGTTCGCGTTATTCGGGATTTCCGGAATTATGAAATCGTAAGTTACAAAAATAAAGTTCTTATAAAAGTTATTTCGAAAGATTTTCTTTTTATCTTTAATCTCGCTTATCTCTGACCCAAACTCCAATCGTAAATTGTCTGTTCGTAAATAAGAAGACAGAGAGAGAGAGAGAGAGAGAGAGAGAGAGAGAGAGAGAGAGAGAGAGAGAGAAAAGATGAGATGGATAAGAAACAATTTCAAAGCGAGCAATGTACTTTTGCTTGTGCATCGCGTCACACATACACACACACATATTCGTCGAATCATCATTCTTATCAGTTAGTACTTGTGCACACCGATAGAATTATTATGTCTCAATTCCGAAGGGAGATTACGAGCGTATTCTTCTAGGTCGAATACAGCCCGTTTTATTGCCACGAGTATCGAGACCCTCGAAACACTTTTCTCTGTCCAATCGAGCGATAAAATATTCATTACGAATATAAACAGCGTCATACCTAAATATATACGCACCATTTGCTTCTCCATCCAATAATTTAAAATTCATAATGCAAATTGCCTTTTTTTCATACAATTTTCTTACCTCGCCCTCCTCTCGAACGACTCGAATAATTAGAAATAATATTTAACAAAAAACACAATTAAAATAATGAAAAATTAATATAAAAAATATCGTAAAATATTGTGAAATACGATTTTCTTTGCGTTTTATTATGTTTATTGGAGATTCCTACGACCTCGTGACAATGCGACACGCGCAAGAATACACACTTTTTTCATCATGCAAAGTTTCACAAAGTCCTACGAATATATATATTACATATACACGTTATATATATATATACGTTATCTTTTTTCGACTTTCTCTCGTGCATTCTGTCGCAGATGAGTTCTGCGATTGCGACAGACTGGCGACCAGATCTCGAGGTTGGTAAACGTGTATATATCTAGAGAGAAATACATGCGATAGGAGACACACACTCGGGCTTTAATATACAACTCTCGCTACCGCGTTGTCGTCTCTCGTTCGCTCGTCTCGCGCTCCCTTAATGACGACGCCTGATAGCCTACTTAAGCGCCCGATAGATAAGAGAAACGCGTACACGACGGAGATTCTTTTCGACACGTAAACGCGAACGGTGGCGCGAAGATGCCGAAAGAATTTTTTTAATACGAAAAAAAAAAGAAAAAAAAAGCGGATTTTTTTTTTATTCGCTCAATTAATTTTCGTAATTAACGATTCTGGCACGAGAATGAATTTTTTATTCGTCGCTTTGATAAAAATGATACGATTGAAATTATGAAGCTAAAACGAGCGAAAAAGAATGTAAAAATTGTGCTAAAAATTTGTTTAATTAAAAAAATTTGTTAAACTCGATAACTCGAATTCCGTGTTGTTTCGATCGTAGCTGGGTATCGAAGTGAACGGTTCCGGGAGCGAGTACGCTTTCTACTCGAAAAACGAATGGAACGCCACGAAAACACGTGACCGATATTTCGAGACGTTATTTAGCCCCCGGGTCACTCTCCAAGAGCCATTTAGGTATTCGGCTTGCCCCGGGCCAGAATCGAGACAGTTCCCTCCGCACTTCTCTCCTCGTTGTTTTGATCGAGATATACTTCGGCTCGTTCGATTCGTTCTCGCGTAATTGAAAATTGAGAAAATCAAAATATTCTGCGCCAGAATATCCGAACGAAAAATAAAAATGATCGTTTTTTATCGCAATTTATTTGATTTTAATCGCTATTTATAGAATCTTAATCGCTATTCCTTATTTAATTTTAATCAAAATTTATTTCACTTTAATCGAATTTTATCGAGTATTGTACCATATTTTATTGGATTTTAATCCAGAATTTGTTGAACTCGAATCGAAATTCATTTAACCGTTTGAAACAAAATTTATTTCATTCAATAATGATTAATCAACAATTTTTTCTTAACCGTTCTCGCAATGAATTTTCCATCCGCGTTATAAAAATTCGATTAAAAAACTGAATAAATATTTCATACGATATCGAATAACGCGTTGGTTTCCGTTTAATATTCATCAATTTTTCGATATCGATTCGTGCTTTTTTTAAATTCTGCATTTCATTATAAGTATAATAACCGATTCGTCATTGACGTCCCGAACAACTGGTACGTGTGGCGAGCGAAGCCATGAACCACAATTCGAATCACATAGCACATCCGCGCCAGGCACGTGTTACCGTCGGATCGACTAAAAAAAATGTGTGAACAACACGTATACACGTGTGACTAGAATGAGACGCAGCGAGACGATGTCCATTTGTAAATTACATGTTAATTTCAAAAAGTGTGATTTCGTGGCCGGAGGTCTACATACCGATGTCTTGCACAATATATATATATATAGTTTTCGCGCATACACACATACAAAGACAAGCACACATATATATAGATAAGATTATTGACAAGGTGCGATAAATAAGTATTTAGACCCGCAGCCCCCCACCCATGTGTTTTCGACTCTCAAAGGTCACACCGAGAATCACAAAAATATGTCCTCACTACACATTTACGAACCTCGACCGTGTTTTATCATTCCATCGTTACTTCCGGGCTTAACCCGATATATATAAACGTCGTATCCTCGACGGCTCGAAGATGTTGAAATCTCGAGTCTCGCTATCGGTAAGTAGGATAATAACATGTTAATTAACAACAACACAATTTAAAATCCGAATTAAAACGCGTTTTGGTAGCACCGATCACGATTATTCACGATATAGTCACGATTAATTCCGTCTTTTCACAAGGCGATTGTGATTTCGAAAGAAAAGTCGCGACCTTCGTCGTGTAAAAAGATCGATTCGAATAAATCGGTAATAAAATAAAAAGAAAAAAGAAGAAAAAACGAAACGCATTGGGAAATTTGGTGGCTCAATCGCGATGTAAATTGAGAAAGAAGGTTCCAAAAAAGGTGGATTAATAAATCAATTCGATATTTCGTGATAAGCGAGGTAATACCCCGATCGAGTTAGCGATAAATCGGTTCGCGAGAAAAGCCAATTTTTATCGGCGGACGCTCGATCGAGCCGTATAAATCCAGCCGGTAACGGAATCTTCGAATAAAATCCGGTTGATGGACAAAAAGATAAAAAAAAAGAAAACAAGAAAAAAAGAAAAAAAAATGGAAGCAATTGACGAAAGAACAAAAAAAAGGTTCGAGACTCATCGACAACGCCTACTCAGCGCGATGCGCGCGGCGATCGAGCAACGATCGTTTATGTCACTTATCGCGAGAACGATTTTTTTTTTTCATTTGTTTTTTATTTTGTTTGTTTGTTTTTTTTTCTTTTTTTTTAACCCTATTATCAATTCCCCCGCGTACCGTCCCGCTTCGGACAGACGTCGCCTCGACGACTGTCTCGTGTGTAATTGACCGCGGGCATTGCCGGTTCTCTCGCCCCGAGCACTTTCGACCGTGAGTGGCGCTCGTTTTTTAAATTTTTTATTAACGATAATTGTCGAATAGTCAGTCGATCGTTTCTTTTTATTACGTTTTTTTTTCTTTTTTCTTCTTCTCCTAGTTTCTTGATTTTTCTTCGACGATTTTTATTTTAGCTGAGAGATACGATTTCGATTTTTGTTTTTTTTGTAATTCGCCGATCAAACATGGGAAAACGTGAATTTGCATGGCTTTTCGAAATTTTGACTAGTACGTCGCGAAAAATCGGGAAAATTGTCGGGATGTTTGTTTTCTACGGGAAATTTACGACCTCGTGGTCAGCCGTTGAAGTACGTTTGAATGAAATTTATTTTAATTATTTTTTTTTTGCGTTTTCTTACAACGTCTTAGAGGAGGCAAATTTTATTTTCGTCCAAATAGACCTTAACGGGTGGTTGCTGAATCGGAAATTTCCTGTACATTACGAATATCATAGTTTTATTTCTGGTTTTTAGACTTTGGCCAGTCGGAAAATGAAAAAATCGAGTTTTCTCGTTTTTGTGTTGTTTCGTTTTTGATGGGCTAATTTACAAAAATCGGAAACAAGAATGCAATATTCGTAATGTACGGGGAATTGCCATTTAGGTAATCGCTAATTGAAGTCCTTTTGGACGAAAAGCAAAAAAAAATCGTTTCCTCGAGCTACCATAGGTCCCGGAAGTCGATCACCAACCTCGGACCATCGCCATCACGAGGCGGCCCAAATACATTTTCGACCAAAAAGACTTTAACGAATGATCGCAAAATCGAAAATTTCTCGTAAACGACGAATTTTCAATTTTTCCCCCAATTATTAAGTCAAAAAGCAAAAAAAAAATGGAAATTTGTATGTTTTTCAATCCTTTTTTGACGAATAAGTAAAAAAAAATCAATTCTCTTCATTTTCAATCGAAACATATTTGCCTCGGTAATTAATTTCACAATTTTCGATCGTTCAATGTCGATACCTAATTCAATACTAAATTCCGTAAATCGCGTTTGATCGGTCTAAAAAAAACTGCGCAATCGTACGACAGGGGGAGTATCGATGCTTCTGCGCACATACACACATATTTATAAGCTGAACCCAGCCTCGGAACGAATCGTCCGATTTATCAGTCGGACACTCGTCGTCCTTGAAATCCTGTCGCGTTATATCCCAGAAAAACTAAAAAACGATCGAGGCTGGGACGCGAGGGACAGCGAGATATATCGATATATATCATATATATGTAAAACGATCGTGTCAGTGACCAAGTGAAACGCATTTGCATCCTGAAAAATCCGGCTTAAGGTCTGGCCTATCATGCATATGTATAATATATATATATTAAAATCCGTATATTTATATACAGATGTATATTATCGTATGATATAAGGCCCAAAAGTGGCGATGGAGGGAGAGAGCTGGTTCTGAAACCAGCTTTCTCCCTCCACCGTCAACTTTACTAACGAGAAATTAACAGGTGTCCCGGTAATATTCCATGCATGGATATCACCGTTAAAAAAAATCAACCAATTTTTGCACCGGACCGCTCTCTCTTCTCTCGGCCCAAAATTTAATATCGATAATATATATCTATATATATATATGTATATATTTGGCGTATTATCGAGGAGAATTGAGCAGAAAATATTATCGAACGAAACGAGGACGATCGAGAAACTCGGTGAATTGATATCGCCCGAATAACGCGAAAGATCGCGTAAGGCCCCGATCGCGTCCCGTATTTTGTCCCCGTTTGTTTATTTATTTATTTATTTTTTTAATTATGCAACCTCAAAAATCACGTTTCATCGTTAATGCTAAAGGTGAACACATTATTTTTCGTTAGGTTATCCAGAGTATTATCTAGAGTTTGGGGTGAATGCATCAGTCGATGAAAACTTGTGGTTCCACTTCGATCGACCGAAAAATATTTTCCGTAAAAAGTTGAAAACAACGCATTCTTTATTGTTTTTAAGTCGGCGAAATTTGCAATATTTCACGAATTGGGTCGAACACGATTTTGATAAATCATCAAAAATGTTTATTTGCTTATCGAAAAAAAAGAAAAAAAAAACGAAAGAACGGAATAAGCGTTTTTCATAAATTTCCAAATTTATATCGACGTTGCCAACTATTCTTTAACTGGTTCGGTACACCCTGTGTTTTATATTCATAGTTAATTTGTTCATCATATTTTGTTTATACCAATGAGTTCATTTCTCAACCTCTTCATTATTCCTTTTTTGAAAATCCGATGGTTTTCCTGTTTGTTTATTTGTTTATTTTTGTAATTCGTAAAAAATCGTACGAACCTCTCTCTCTATTTTACTATATATGTATACACACACACATATACAAATAAATATATTTTCTTTAAATATATATATTTAGCGAATTATTCTAATGCCAATAATCCGTCCTCTCTCACTTTATCCTTGAATCGTGAACGTTGTTATGTGTATTCGTTCGTTTTTGTTAAAATTTTGTTTTTTTAAATCGTTGATTTACCGTGACGATAATAATGATCCGTGGCAATTGAATGTCCCGCGCATCTCATAAGCAGCATCCCTTCGATATCACTGTTAACGAGAGGCGAGACTAACCGGTGGTGTCGCCCGCCCGTAATCGTAGCTGGCCTCCTCGGCTCCCTTTTCTTCTCGAAGTCCGGTGCCATTCAAATATTCCCGCGAGCAAAGAGTATCTCGCGACACTCGCGTGCGCGTTATCTTATTGGTCCGGCGGGGGGGAGTGGGGAGCGCGCGCACACACTTCGACGCACGCGCGATAGGTCGACGCAGCGGACGATTTCGAGCGAACCAAACGAAACACGCTCTAAATTATATATTTATATATATATATTATATATATAGTTTCAAAATAAACAAATCGCACTTTTTTCGTTCGTACGTCGTTGCGTCAACACTTTGTTTTGTTTCTATGGCACCTTTACGCACGTATATACAGATATATAGATATATATATATATATAGATATATAGATGTATATATTCGTCCGACTCACGAACGACGTTACGTTTTAATTATATTTCCTCGCGTTTAACAGTTGACGAATAACTGAACGATAACGGCGGTCAGTGTTTTATCACTCCCGTAACAGCTGTTCGTACGTAAGTTCGACGATTACGCGACAATGGCAATTGGCCTTATCGAGTGCCATATCACAGTGCTAAAATTCATCCCGCGAGCGCGAAACACATCAAAAAACCTTGATACTTTAGTCGTCGAAATTACGAAGAAGAAAAAATGATAAAACAACAACAACAACAATAACAATAAAACGAATAATAAAGAGACTTTCAAATAATTAAAACGTACATCAAGTCGTTATTTATTTATTTCTTCTTTTTTTTCTTCTCATATACGTATTTATTATTTTTCATCGGTGTGTACTCGTGTGTGTATGTTTGTGTGTGTGTCAGTCTGGTCGTGTTAAAAATATACAATTGATACGAGTCCGACGATTTATCGTCGAATGATTAATCTCACAGCCTCGAACCGAAAAGCACTGAAAATACAATTATTCTTTTCGTTTTTTATTTTTTATTATTATTTTATTTTTTTCGTCGTTTTTAAATTATTATTATTATTATCTCGCACACTCCGGTATCATTGTTTCGCGACTATATACACGTAAGTACATTCTCGTTGACGAGTCGAAGGATCCCCCCCTTTTAAGTTTAATCGAACTTCTTCTTTTTATTACTTGTCACATCTCAACTCTCACGTTTCACGTATCACGATATTTTCTCTTTTTTTTTTATTATTCTTTTTGTCTCTGTTTTTTGTTTTGTTTGACTTTTCTTTTTTCAAAGAATCTTTCGCAGCATCGAGTATCTCGCGATTTCGACGTAACGTAAGAGTACGATAACGCACTTTATAGTCCACGAATTATCGAGACGTGGGGTTTTGTCGCGTTACAACGAAGAAAACAAGCGCGAGGAAAAACTTCTCGAACGTACACAACATGTACGGCGCGAAAAGAACGGATAAAAAAGAGAAGTAGTAGAATAGAAGAAGAGAAGAGGTGGAAGAAATGAGAGAAACAAGAATCGTTGTGTCGCCTCGATCGGATGGTCTCTCGTAGAGTCTGTCGGTCGATCTTGTATATCGCGTGCGAACGAAGCCACGGCGCGAACTGGTGGTCGAAGTCGAATCGCGCTCTCGGCTCGCCCTGGGCACCAGTGGAATAGCGAGTAAATAATAAGATCTCTCCTTCTCTCTCTCTCTCTCTCTCTGTCTCTCGCTCGCTCGTTCTCTCCCACTCGAGCACGAAACGGCGCGCTATCTCTCGGACTCTTCTGCTGCTGTTGCTGCTGCACGTCGTCGTAGAACGACCTCGGCTTCTTCTCGTTTCTTGCTAACCTCTCTCCCCTTCCCCTTCGCGCGCTCGCCACGCGAGAGAGCGCGTGCGCTCTCTCGCGGACGAACGCGGCACCTCTATCGCCACCACCGCACACACGCGGTCGAGCTGCCGGAGGAGCAGCGCGACGACGCTGTTTCGTCACGAAGCTACCGAACTCACTACCGACGATCAGAATGAACGGCTCGATAGACCGAACGCGTTCCAACGATCAAAACGAACTCGCTAATTTGGCGGATTTTTTAGGTTTTACCGTTGACGAATTATAACGGTTTTTCACGTTTTTGTTATTGCTGAGATTTTCGGTGGGGATTGATATTTTGACTTTAGAATATTTTTTAAATTCAATTTGGATCAATCAATTTCTTTTTTTGTATTTTGACTCGTTTTATTTAATTTTTTGAAAATTTTGTTTTTATATCGAATCGAATAATTGTTGCGTGTTTTATTTTTGAGAAATATTATCCTCGGTATTTAAGGGAAGAGATCAAATGTGTCTGTTTGTCGATCGGAAAGAATCGTTTTCTTGATTTTCGTCCTAGAAATTTCGACCTTGAACACAAGATCGTTTCTCCTCGGCAACAGCGGGACGGGCCAATCTTTAATTGAAATCGGATTATTTTTTTATCGGTTCGTCGAGGATACGTTTGCGATTTATTGCTCGTTCACGCGGTATCTATCTCGCGTCGTGTATCAAAGTGCAAGAAACCGCGAACGTTTGATAAAGAAAAACTTGGCTCCCCAGATTCGAGATTACTCCCGTGCCCGGGACAAACGAATCAACAAACGAAGGATCGCGTCGAGTTGAACCAGAGACCTCGCTTGTTACGCGATCTCTTAAACAATTTACAATATTTTTTTTTTACCATTTTTTACGAAGATTTTTTATTTTTCTAAACATAAAACAATTATGTAGACATTTCACAACATGTCGACAACAAAGTCCCGATAGTAGTGTAACTTTTATCGTGATATAAAATTTCACGTATATATATATATATATATATATATATATATATATATATATATATATATATATATATATATATATATATATATATATATATATATATATATATATATATATATATATATATATATACACGTGTTGAATATAAAAATAAATGCATGCAGTGTGTTCGTGTGAAGGATATATAGTCATGAGTTATTATACGATAATCCACACTCAAAAACTCGATATTCTATTTTCCACCTTTCGCACAGTTCTCTGAACGCTCAACAGATGGCGTGCGGCGTTCCCCTTTCTCGCAACTAAAAGAGTGCCCGGATGGTTTGATATTCCCCGACGCGACAGCCAAATATTGTCAATCAGTGGGGTCATTACTGATCCACTTAGCATATGATGAATATTGGAAATGATCTATGATTAAATTCCGCTTTTTGATGGTCGACTATCGCAGACTATTCATTAAATATCTGATGCTATACTGATTGATCAAAATATATAATGAACGTGTGGAACACATTCATTTTTAACAAAAACTGACAGCTGACAAAGCTTGAAAGTCAAATTAATTTATTAAAAGTTAATACAATTTTACGACGAATACAGACAAAAACCGACACTTGAAACGAATACTACGAAATGATTTGTTACAAGCGACAACGATCGATACGATTCGAGGCCTAAAAATAAAATATTTTTTTTTTCTTTTTTCTTAATAAAATTTATTAATAAATTAATTTTATTTTTGAATTTTGTTTATTTCGTCGAAGTCCGATCGTCTCCCCATTTTTAATGGGTTAAGGGGGGGGGGGGCAAGATCGATGTTGATAAGCAAAAAGATAATTATTGGTCCGCTTAACGTCGTTGATATTCGCTAGTCGCCTTGTATAACAGTAACGTATACGAGCCACGTCGTTACTCGCGGATATGTTATCCTCTTGTGTCGATGAACAAAATACCACACACGTAACACATCGCCGTTCTCGCCAAGAGAGTTTTATACTACACATGACCTCGCTACGGTTTGATTTTGTTGCGCAACCACGAGAACATCGGCAACAGTAGTGCGCTATCTGGTCTCTCTCTCTCTCTCTCTCTCTCTCTCTCTCTCTCTCTCTCGCTCTCTCTCTCTCTCTCTCTCTCTTACACACGTGCATAGGGCTAGCACAAATCCGCGGGCCTAATAAATTTAGAGTAACATGACTCTTTAATAATACTCATTATTTGCTAATTACTTTCATTCATCGACGATTAAATAATCGTTTTTTTACAGCGAAAAATTTCATCAAAAATAAAAAAAAAATGATTTATCGATAACAAAATTTCCCAGATTGTATAAAATGTTTATTTAATCACGACATTGTATAATGAAACGACGATTCGGAAAGAGACAAATAATTCATAATATTAATATCGAGAATATTCTTTGAAACGTTGATTGCAAATATATCTGTTGGATCTTTCGCAAAAAAATGTCAACGGCAGTTTTTTTTGTTTTAATTTTTGTAGTCAGTAAGAATACGAAGTAAATAAAAAATTGTTGACGACGCGAGACGTTTAACGAGAAAATTTAACGACGAAATAAAATTCCATTAACGAGAAATAATTAACGATAAATTTATCGTAAATTATATTTAATATTTTAACAAAAAAAAAGCCGTTCAACGTCGGGTCGTTTTATTCCAAGAGAATTATCACTCGGCGATAAGAGAAAAGCGTTACTTAATTGTAATTGACGAAATCGCGGCTTATTATTGTCATCGCCTTCGCGCTAATTCAAATTTATAATTCAATTCCGACAATTATAAAGATCGACGAGATGTTATATATAAAATTACACGTAATCGTCCTCGAGCGAGGTCTTATCGTCGTTGGATCGATCGACGATCATTTTTGTGAGATAACGAGTGAACGATGAAATCGGCGAAGAGCTCGAGATTCATCGTCCTCGAAGAAAATTACGATTCTCGAAGAGTTTTGCGAGTTCGATCGACCGCCCATGACACTCTGGTCTCTCATCGAGGACTCTCTCTCTCTCTCTTTCTCTTTGTCTCTGTCTTTATCTCGCTGTGTGATAAAAGATTCGGGTCGCGAACTTTGCCATAGCTCGAGATGTGCGAGAGACGAAAGAGAGACAGAGAGCGAGAGAGAGAAAAATTCATTTCCGTAGATTGTCGAAACAAAAAAGTGACTCGTGCCTCGCCGAGACAAAAAATCTTTGTCGAAAACACCTTTTTACAAACCCTAAATCGATCGCGTCGAAAAAAAAAGAGAATTAACCAACGTTTCTTTTCCAACCAGAAAAAAGATCATCATGAACATAAAAAAAGTATCGTGCGTCTTCGCTTTGATTACCCAAATGTGCGAAATCCGTCTTATCTTCTTTTATAAATAGAACGAAGCTAAGTATAGGCACATTATCCGATATCGCGATGAATAAGAACAAAAAAAAAGATAAAAAAATCGATCGTGTTTTCTCCAAAAATTTACAAATCATTTTGATCGTAATTCCCAAAGTTTCAAATTTATTTTCTCGCTTACTCTTTTTTTCTCATCCCTCGTTTCATTTCACGCATGTACGTCGCCATTATACGTTGTTTATCATACGCGAGAAACATCGAATAACAGACGATTAATTTTAATACCTTTACGAATAAATTATGAATAATGAGATACGGACTACTTTCCGTTGCATCATGTATAAAGTTTAAAAAACTTTGTAATCGGATTGAAGAAAAGAGAAAATAATAATAATAACAACAATAATAATAATAATAATAACAAATAAATAAAATAACGCGTGTGGGATCACCGTTGGGTCAAAAGGGGTTATCGTATCTGCATTGTGTACGAGTCAGGGACTTAAAAAGAAACGCGACAATATCCCGGACGCGTGTTCGAACGCTCGAGAATGAAAGAGAGAACGAGAAGAAGAGGGACACAGAGAGAGAGAGAGAGAGAGAGAGAGAGAGAGAGAGAGAGAGAGAGAGAGAGAGAGATCAGCTCTCCGAGCGAACAGTGCGAGAACCGACATTCGCCATTCGATATAATTGCTATATTATATATTTGTAAACATCATCGTTGACCCGCAGCGATATATACAACGCTAGAAGATTGTTGTGGCTCGCGCAGGCAGTCGCGCATTCCTTTCACACTCTCGCCCGCACGCCCCCTTACAGGCCACACACTCGGGCACACACTCGCTCATAGTCAGACATTCAACTACGAACTCGCTCACACACTCGACTACACTCGGTTACACACTCGTCCCACACTCGACAAAACACCAGTTAACAATCTCACGTGCACTCTCGGCCAGACACTCGACAACACACTAGCTCACACACACTCGAGGACACACTAGCTCACACACACTCGATGAAAAACTCATTCACACTCTCGCTGGCACACTCGACGACAAACTCGTGAACGATCTCACTCACACACTCTCTCACGCTCTTGCCCACACTCTCGCTCATACACACTCGACTACACTCTCGCTGGCACACTCCACGACAAACTCATGAACAATCTCGCTCATACACACTCGACTACACCCTCACTGGCACACTCGACGACAAACTCGTGAACAATCTCCCCCTTACTCTCGTTTACACACTCGCTCATACACACTCGATTACACCCTCGCTGGCACACTCGACGACAAACTCGTGAACAATCTCGACCACACTCTCACTCATATACACTCGACTAGACCCTCGCTGGCACACTCGACGACAAACTTGCGAACAATCTCACCCTTGCTCATATTCTCGCTCATACGCACTCGATTACACTCTCGCTGTCACACTCGACGACAAACTCGTGAACAATCTCACCCTTGCTCGCATTTACACACTCGCTCATATTCTCGCTCATACACACTCGATTACACTCTCGCTGGCACACTCGAGGACAAACTCGTGAACAACCTCACCCTTACTCTCGTTTACACTCTCACTCATATACACTCGACTAGACCCTCGCTGGCACACTCGACGACAAACTCGCGAACAATCTCACCCTCGCTCATATTCTCGCTCATACTCACTCGATTACACTCTCGCTGTCACACTCGAGGACAAACTCGTGAACAATCTCACCCTTGCTCTCATTTACACACTCGCTCATATTCTCGCTCATACACACTCGATTACACTCTCGCTGGCACACTCGAGGACAAACTCGTGAACAACCTCACCCTTACTCTCGTTTACACACTCGCTCATACACACTCGATTACACCCTCGCTGGCACACTCGACGACAAACTCGTGAACAATCTCGACCACACTCTCACTCATATACACTCGACTAGACCCTCGCTGGCACACTCGACGACAAACTCGCGAACAATCTCACCCTTGCTCATATTCTCGCTCATACACACTCGATTACACTCTCGCTGTCACACTCGAGGACAAACTCGTGAACAATCTCACCCTTGCTCTCATTTACACACTCGCTCATATTCTCGCTCATACACACTCGATTACACTCTCGCTGACACGCTCGAGGACAAACTCGTGAACAATCTCACCCTTACTCTCGTTTACACACTCGCTCATATTCTCGCTCATACACACTCGATTACACCCTCGCTAGTACACTCAACGACAAACTTGTTAAAAAATCTCACTCGCACTCTTGATCCCACACTCGGTCACACAATCGACCACACACTCGCTCACACACCCACACACACCCACACACTTCAAGATAACAGTGTGAGTGGCGGTGAGGTTTTAATTTATTATTAAACAAATCGATCACGATGTTTACAGAGTGAAGGCTACACGGAGGGAAAATTGTACCGCGGTCTTATTCTAAAAATAATTCCTCGCGCATCGCGCACGTGATTCGAGAGCGTTTGCAAACGTAATCGCGCGCGCTTCGCTCCTTGTTTTCATTTATTTCGGGATTTTTTTCATTTCCATTCTTTCAATTCTTTTTCATATTATTATTATTCCAACACGTACTTACTAACGCAGTGTAAAAGAGCCTTTCCTTTTTTGTCCTTTCGCGATATTCTCATCCCATCGACGAGGACTTTCATCCTCTCTTTCTCACGATTATTCATTCCTCGATACATCGCTGCCGGAGACCGCGAGATCGAACTGGTTCGTACAATCGACAATCGACTCTCTTGTATTAAATACTCGCGAATATCTCCCTCTGTCTGTCTGTATGTCTCTTTCTCTCTCTCTCTCTCTTTTTCTCTGTCTCTGTCTCTCTCTCTGTCTCTCGCTATCATTGGACGCGATTACGAGGGTTTCTCACCTCGTAATCGAAGCGAAGTAAACAAAAATTGTTCTTCCAACAAAAATGAGCAAAATCGTTTTTTTCTTTCTTCGTTTTCGCAAAAAACGTAATGTTTATTTATTTATTTCAATATCTATGAAATATCGTACAGAATTTTTCTTCTACATCGCATTATCGTTTTTTTAAAATAATTGTTTGTCTTTTTTCCTTAATTTTGAAAAATGTATTTTTACGAATGTTTGTTTCGTCGAACAACATCGTGAACGCTTTATCACGAGTCTCTCGTTAAATATTTCTCTTTGTCACCTTTTATTCCGCCTCTTTCCCTCTCTCTCTCTCTCTCTCTCTCTCTCTCTCTCTGTCTCTCTCTCTCTCTCTCTCTCTCTCTCTCTCTCTCTCTCTCTCTCTCTCTCTCTTACACACACTCACCTCGGCAAACTCGCGATTAATCATTCAGTCAATTGTCCTTATTACGCCCGAAATATCGGAGTTCGGCTACACGAGAACCTACGGAATGGAGACAAAACGATTCGACTCTCGTTTATGCCTTCGATAATCAACGGCACATCGCTCGTGCGGCGCTCTATTTGACTGTTTTGTTTTTCTGGCGACCCGCGAACGCGCAAGGCTCTCTCTCTCTCTCTCTCTCTCTCTCGTGTCACGGTCTGGTCACCGAGAAACTGGAATAAATTCAGGCGCGAATAAATACGTCGTGTCTTTTTACCCGTCGTGTCCGAGATCATTATCGATCGAAGTTCGATCACACGAATTCGATCTGATACATTCGCATACGACAAACGTGAATTTATTATTAAAATTAATTTTATTCAAATATAATAATAATAATAATAATAATAATATCGAATTATCATTATTCTTTTAATATTGATTCTTATTATTATGTATGACGGAAATTAATTTTATTGATCCAAAACAACACTTTATAAAAATTTCATTAGAACGATAATAATACAATTATCAATAAAAATTCCAATACCTTAAAAGTAGCATGAACAATTTGTCACGATGAATCGCAGGAAAATTCTCGAATTTGCGGGACATCTGACACGCGCCGATGGAAAAATGGTCAATTCGGTCCAGGATCGGTTCTTATATATGATTAGTCGTGTGTCGACGATTGCGAGATACAGGAAGACGATCGCCGCGACAAAGATTGTTAGTCGTGACGCAGCGATATCTAATACAATACGGTGTAGACGGACATTAGGTAATCGTATATGTTTCTACTACTCCACTGCCCCCCCCTCTCTCTCTCTCTATATATATATATATATATATATATATATATATATATATATATATATTTCTCGTCTTCTGTTCAGCTATATATATATATACAGGTTTAGACAATGGAATGTCGATTCATGTACAGGTGGCATAATTCCTACGGTCAATCGTGACGTCAGAAAAATAAAACTTGTGTGCGCGCTTCGCTCGGGGATTAGCTCTTGGTTATGCGCTTCGTGTCCGGTACTCTAGCGGAGAATCCGCGACTGTGAAACTCTCCGCACGTTCCTATACAGCCGATAGTACAAGTACGACTCGGACGCGTACGAAACTCCTCAACGCGAATAGCGCAAAATCGATTATAGACATATATCGTTGTCTATGTAGCCGCGTAGACAGCGATTAAGTTAAACGATCTCTGCCTCGACTAATGATCTATCTCGCTCGGTATTCTCGCCAGCTGATTAATTTCAATTATAATATCGTCCAGTCATCGAGTAATTATCGTGCGGTTTCTTTATTTTTTTCTATCTTCTGCTTCTTCTTCTTCTTCTTTTTCTTCTTCTTCTTCTTCTTTCGTATTCTATGCTCTTCACTAACGTTTAAACTGTAAGGTTTGTCATCTCGCAATGTTTACCAGTCGTGCGAAAATAATTTTGTATTTTTGTCTCTTACGTAGATGAAAATTTTATATTTTATAAGAAGGAACTCGATTTATTATTATTACTATTTTTTAATATAAAAAAGTTAGAAACATTGAAATTATCGATAGAATGTTATTCATTCGTTTGGAGAATATAAAAATTCGAATTGATTTATATTATTATTTTAGATACGTAAATAGCGTAAAATGCAATTTATTAATATTGATTATTTTATCGCTGAATATATTTTGAGATTATGTGATTTTTTGAGATTTGCATTTCGCTTTTGTATGCATATCGCGGGATTATCGTTGCACCGGTTTTATTCGGCGCAATTGGCAATTATACCGAAGAGGCATACGTATATATAAAAGAATGATATAGTATTTTTATGAGATTATGCGGTATTTGCATTAACTGTTACGTACGAATTAATTACGACTCGAGTGATATATATCGACGATATTGTCTCCCGAGTGTAATTCGCATCGTTAGTGACGTAGGTGTGCGCGTGCAACGAGCAAAAAAAGAAAACTCTTGACAATCGTCGTTTATACGTCGTATAAAAAACCTTTCGAGCCGACATCGATTCTTAGTCGATCTCGAACTTTTGCGTCAATCGTATCGCGACACGATCTTAGAATCTTTATTCATGGTGGATGAATCTCGGCACTCGATAACACACGTAGTAATTCGACGTCGTTAAAAAGCCTTCTCTCTTTCTCTCTCTCTCTCTCTCCCTTCTCCCTCTCATCTATCGATACTTTATTTATTTACAAAGAAAACACTTTTTTTCTCAGCCGACGATCTTTCGATTCCGCCAACTATTTCGGGAAATATGATAATTTTATTTTCGTCGAATTGACTTTATTTCAATTTCTTTTAATATGTTGTCGACCCGTTTTTTTAATTATAATTTCTATTAGCGAACGTTGCGTCGCAGTAGAATATTGCGTTGCCGCTAAAACGAGAGTCGTTTCTGGTCGACCTTACCCTACGTTTCGGTTGTGGATACGATTTTCTACGATAGCACGACGATCGTCGTGAATGCGGAACTGATTCTTTATTTTTGTTTTTACGGGAATGACAGTCGATCAGTAAACATTTAATTATGATTCGTTCGCTGTTTACCGCGACAATTATTTTTTGAATTTCAAAGAATACATACGGTGTATTTATCAATAAAATTATTGATTTTATTGTTTCGATCGATTTTATTTATTTTATTAACTTCATTTATTTGATCAATTTTATTGATTTTATTTAAATTAATTATTAATTCAAACATGTATTTTCTTCATGTTATTAATTTTGTTTATTTCATTTATTTATTTAGCTCGTTTGACGAGTCAATTTAAGGTAATTCTATCGCGAAGAAGCGTATTTTGTAGGGGGAACTGGGGGGCCCCAAACAAAAAGTGGAAAAATACTATTATTCTATCCATAACACATATTTATATGTTCATTTACTCATTAAAAGTATTTTATCAAGTGATTTTGTTTATTACAAGATTTTTCGACATTGGGGAACTTGGTTCGTGATACGGACCTGCTGGAAATTTGGCACTATTAACTCTCGCAAATTCTTATTGCGACACTTTAAAGTTTTTTTTCTCATCAGAAAGCTCGGCATGGTGCCGTTAATTTACGTAATTTTTGTGTAATTGTTATCAACGATAAAAAAAGAGGTTTTTAAAATTAGAATCTGCAGTCTTTAAGAACATAAAAAATTGAAATAACCGTATCCTAGTGCCACTTTGTGGTATCTTTACGTGTTAAAAAGCACATTTTCAAATTAATTTTTCTCGTGAATAACATCGGCGAGCCCCCTCGATTTTTTAAAAATAAATCAAGCATCATTTTTTGTATTGAAATCCTGAATTCCAAATTTTTCTGCAGTATTGAACCTAGCTGGAGAATTACTTTAACGAATTCATTCGTCGCCGATACAAAGTAACATTTTTATAAATCCACGTTCTAAAATTTCCTCTACTCCGTGTTTCGAACCGACCGGATTAACCCGCGGTTCTATTTCCCTCCCCAAGTTCCAAGAGACGTATGATGCATTAGATGCGAGACGCATAATAAAATCCAGCCCATGTAACCGCGCCACGTAACATCGACCGACTGACTAATACCGGCGAATACGCGGAAAATAACAAAAAAAAAAAACAAATTAAATTAAAAAAAAAACATTTATTTTCGCGAGAAAAATCGAAAAACAAAAAAGAAACAGAGAAAAACCGATCGTCAGGACTTATTTATTACGTTATCGATCGACGAATCTCCATTAATCGTCAATTATTAATAGACGATTTATTAAAACGGCATCGAGCCGGCTTATAAGAATTAATCGATCGGATCGATCGATGAAAATATAAGCAAACGGCCAAATCCGATCAATTCGTAAATCACCTCAGACCGGATTTGCGTGATTCAACACCCCTCCCCCCCTTCTCTTACCACTTTGCGTCTATCGATTATTCTTTATCCACGGAAAAATGCTAATGATCGATAAAAAAAAAAAAAAAAAAACACACTTTATGTTTGTTTGTTTTTCTTCGTTTTTTCAAATTCTCACAATTTCACAAACACGAGAGCGCGCAATTAATGAGATGCGCGCGCAACGACTTCCGTGAATTCGTAAGGTACGCGGTATCTCGCGAAGTTTCTCGAAAAAGCGTCGTGTCGCGGGAATCCCGAGGTAAATTTATTTAATGAACGCGTTTCGAGATTCGTGTTGCGACCGCTCGATACTAAAACGACCAATGAGTTCGCGTCTGATATAACTCGTCGTTCTCGTCGTTTTACGTTCCTTACACGCCTTATTGTCCTCGCGGTAATACCATTACGAATATATACCCGTATTATTATGCTCGACCGTTTCCATCGCTCCGTTTATTTTCAATACGTTGAAACGTTTTATCTCCAACGTGGGAAATGCTTTTTGTCCGACTTTTAACATCCTCTTGTAACGACGTTTTATTTAATATTGTTTAATCTTTTGGAATTTTCACGCGTTTTTCCGTATCGGTGAATTTTATTTTAGATCGTATGTCCGAGAAAACAAAATTATTGTTACGTTTTTCTTACGAAAACGTATTTTTTTTTTAATTGACAATAAAAATCGATCAATGGCAAATTAAATTTATAATTTGAAAACAAAACATGTTTAATAAAAATATATATATATATATATACGGTTGATTGGACAAATTCTCAAATGGTTCATTAATGAAATTTTCTATAGTCGTTATTATTGTTATTATTACTACAATTATAATGACTTTATCGTTAATTTAGGAAATCGTCGTTAAAAATCCGAATAATCTCAATTTTTATTTAAAACATGTCGATAAGATAGGTATTAATATTTCTATAAATTTTTATGTAAATAAAAAATAATATAATGATATAATTAATAATAAAATATATCATAATTTGTAATATAATAAATAATTAATACATTTTTTTGTTCCTCTTTTTGTTTCCTAACGAACGAAAACAGCCACGTCCACCTATTAGTGACGCGATGATTTTTTGGCCAACCGGAATATATATACTACACGTGTAAATGTCACGACACTATACGTATAGTGTCAGTTCACATTGATACAGCTCGCTTAACGCAAATCTCGTCTCCCCGACGGGACAATGACCCGTCGTACTTATTTATCAACGTTATAACAGCACTGTCTTTCAACGTCGGTGAACGCGTACAATCGCTCTCTCTCTCTCTCTCTCCCTCTTTCACTCTCTCGCGTATACGAATAGTGTACGAGGCTTTCGATCTACTCGTCGCGACGGTACAAAATGCAAAATACACGTATATATATAATACTAGGAGTGTTCTACGTAATATTAAATATACATAAACGTATACACGTAAAAGCCTCGTTAAATAAAATACCCCCGAAAAAAAAAAGGAAAAAAACCTATTCAAAGCGTCGACTCGTTCGATTTACATGTCATTTAATTTTACAACGGTTAATTTTAGTCGGTTTCCCCCCTCTGTTTGAGATTCGTGACGCAATAGAGAAGCACCATAACGTTATGAAGAAAGAAAAAAATGGTAAGACAACCCTTCATCTTCATTGCTCGATCTCTTTATGAACCCTCCTTTGGGCCAGTTTTACATCTACCTCGGTGTTATGAGACGCGAATGATAACGCACCCAGCCACTCTTCTTCTTCTTCTTCTTCTTCTTCATCTTCTTGTCTGTGTTTACCCCCACTCCTGCATAAACGAACCAATGGCACGTGTATGTAGAAATTACTTCCTTATTTCTTTCTACCCCTTTTTAACAAGCGACGAGGGGTGGAAAAGTTCTCGTTGGATTTTCGAGATAAGGGATGTTATATTTACGTTGCGTAACCCGGAAAAGAGAACGAGAATCGAATTCAGCCCTGCTCTGAAAAATTTTCGTGCGGCATGTCCGCGTACGGTGATAAAATTTCTCTTACGTCTCTCGCAGTTCATAAACACGTTAATTTTCATTGCATAGACACATTTATGGACTCGTGTTTGTACGCATGGCTTTGTCGATGATTCATCCGTTGGCAAGGTACGACCCTTTTTCGTTCTATTGACCAATTTCTTTGTCTCTCTCTCTCTCTCTCTTTCTCTTTCTGTCTTTATCGCTCGGATATTTCGTTCTCTCAGTCATAATTACGATGCTATTGACATTTCGAGACTCGATTCGATGATTTAATTTGTTTAACGTTCTTATCGCGACTTCTGGTTTTAATATAAAAATGTAATTAGAAGTAAAAATGAAATTAATGATAAAAATTAAATTAAATGGAGATTAAATCAGTAATCAAAGTTATATAAAAACTAACGATGGAGTTAAGAAGCAAAATACATTTTTAAGTAAAATATGAAATTAAAGGATAAAAATGAGATAAAAAAAAGAAATTTAAAAATGAAAATAAACAAAAATCGTGAATGCTCAATTGTTTATTGCGATCGTGTCAATGTACTCCCCGAGTACAGGATACATAATCCACGTACTAATCGAGCTCTCGTCGTTAATACCCTGAAAATCCTCGAGACGAGTTAATACGGCTCGAGTCGACTGTCTCCTTATTGCGTATGAATGAATTACAATAAATATTTAAATCCTCGTAAATCACCGCCCGGTCATATTTATCGCAAGCCACGAACACTTTTTGTTCTCTTCTTCGTCTCGTTCCTTCCTCTCCCTCGATAGTACGGCGACACTGTTTCTTTTTTCTTTCGTATACGATTCATAAACATCCGTATATACGAAATTATTATGATTTCGAGATCGAGAATTTCCTCGCAAGGTCGATCGATTTTTGACGACCGAAAATCTTTTCTTTTTCTTCGTCTCTTTTTATCGATTAAACCTCGACGGATATTACGAAATATTCGACGGTAAAATTAATTATTAACAACGTCGCGTGATTAACGACCTCGTTAAATCTTCTCCGAACGACGACGACGACGACGACGATATTTTGATGAATCAACCGATTACGTTAATTTTTATTTACACGAGAAAATATTAATTTCGCGCAACGATTCGCGTTATAATTATCGTCAAATTTCGTTATCGAACGTTTACGATCGATGATCGAAAATTCATTGGTAAATAATAAAAGCCAAAATTTCTTTGTGATTTTTAAGTGTCTCGAATTCTTTCGAAGCATTTATTTGTATATATTTTTATTATATTTGCGTTTAGACCGAGAGTTCCCTTTTTTGTCTCGACTATTTGCTCTCCGTCCAGCCGGGATCAAACGTGCCATCGGCGAGTTTACCGGTATCGAAAAACGACTACCTGAATTGCTTCTGAGCTGCTACCGACGTTTGCACAGTGACATGGCGAGACGTCAGAACTAATTGTAAGAAGTTTCTCCGAAAACGTACTCAGGATGATTCAGGTTTTAAGCTGGACAATAGCGACGCGAGGTTTACTCATCAATCGGCATTTTCAATTTTCAGCATCGTTACGCCCCTCGCGATCTTCATTATCGAGAAATGATTTTAAATAAAAAAAAGACACTCGACAATTATTCCTTCATCGAATGATCTTTAATAATAAAAACAAAATAACCAAAAATGAAAACAATTTTCAATCAATTTGTCAAAAAAAAATGTTCAAAATTTTTGTTCGTACCTGTAAATTAAAATCTGTCTTTTGTTTTCAGTCTAAAAAAACAATCGAAGATTCATCGAAAGTGGAACATCGCGATATTCGAATGTTAAATTAATACGTATTTCTTGTTTTTTTTTTTTTTTCACGACATCCGGTATTTAACGATCATAAATCGATTCATAATTTACTAAAAAAAATATTCTCGCACTTTTGATCGCGAACTCGACGTTAAATATACATGGGAGAAAGGGTTGGCGATGGAGGGAGAGAGGGAGAGAGTGAAACGAAGGGGGCGAAGAACCGTTGATGAGATATACAAGCGTATATATATATACGACGACTTATCGATAGGTGGACGGCCTGCTATCGCAGTGTTTCTCAAACGAGCCGAGGCAACTTTTAAACGATAACGCGAGAGAAAGAGAGAAAGAGAGAAAGAGAGAGAGAGACGTTCGTGACTTCTGTACACTGCCAGTATAAAAATGAGAATCACTCGGCGCGCGAGTGATTCGTCGCCGATAGTGTCAGAATGTTCTCTCACACGAGGGAAGAATAGACAACCTCGTTATGGCGACGAAAACAGAGAAAAAACGTTGCAACCGAGCCGCGTTCGAGCACCACTGTCGACGATAAACGGGCCTCTCTTGACAGCGGTAGCCTCAAAAAAACATCCAAGTTCAAACATTTCGCGATACCAACGCGCCCCGGCCTTAATATGCATATATGCATATTATATATACCTATATATATTTATACCCACGGGTTTTTCATATATTTATACATTATATATAGATATATCATAATTCATTATACGTACGATATATCTGTATATTTTTATCATCGTGCGTATATTCGAAGTGGCGAGGCGGGCACCTCTTTTTTTTCGCCGCGTCCGGCTAAACGATCGCGAGAGGGCGTGCTTGTTCGTCAATAATTTAAACGCGCTATGTAGGACTCGCACCCGGAAATTATTTATTTTCTTATTATTTTCTTATTATTTTCTTATTATTATTATTATTATTATTATTATTATTATTATTGTGAGGTTGAAATTTATTTGCAGAATCGTTCAAGGTCAAATTGGGTCAAATGTTTTTATTTTGTTATCTCAAACTCGTTTTTTTCCAACGAATTATTGAAAATTTGAGAAAGGAGCGGTTTTTTAAAATAAATACTTCGATAATGGAGAATAATTTTTTCATTAAAGATTCCTATAAATAAATAATCTCTCGAGTCAAGTTTTGCGTCACGTCGGAGACACGCGAGGTTCGGTGCAACATCGTCGTGTTTTGCAAGATATTGAAACTGTACCAGTGTAGAATGCGCATGCGCATAACGACACCCCCACTGCTTTTCTTTCGTAATCGCGAAATTTTCGTGTCATAAGAGAGACGTCTCTCGGACGAAAACTGGAGAGATCGCGGTCGTATCTTCGGGGAGCATAAAGAAGGATCGAGGTCTCGACAAATTAATCGAAGTCTCGATCAAACTTTGCACTTGTTTTTCGTTCGAGACAATTTTTTTTCGTAATTTTTCCTTCGAGACATTTTTTTTTTTTTTCGTAACGTTGGAAAATTATAAATTTATACGGATTTCGAAGATAATAAAGGGACACCCGGTGCATATAGCGCGTTCTGCATTTACGCATATCTATATTTTGTATAAGACTATCGGTTTCTGCGAGGAGGCTCGACACTAGCGAACAAAAGATTCCTGCAGTAAGCTCGACGAGCTTGCAGCGATTCCTCGAGATAGCCGAAGGTTTCGTATCGACAATCGATGTTTACACGTACGATCATTTTTCGTATCGGTTAACTGTTGCACGTGACCAATCCTACAGTTTCTCACCGATATAAAAATGTCGATCGAACCAAACGGACGAAAATCAATTCGTCGACTGGAATTAAAGCGAATTTATCAAAATTTGCGAAATTTGCATTTATGAAATTTACAATAATAAATTTAACAAATTATCCAACAATGAATTCGTCGAAATTGATAGAAAGGTATTGAGCGAATTTTCAAAATATCAATTTAGCCAAATTTCGCAAGAATCGTCATGACGAAAATTATGAAAAATTACTCACCGAATTTGTGAGAATATTTGAATTATAATCGTGGTGATACCGATCGAGTCAGAAAAAATGCACGAGTATGCGTTTACCGATTCTACGTTTCACATAATCAATGACGAACTGTATTATTTGCTTTTATCTCGTTCGAAATCGATCGAAGCTTCTCGTATCGTGCAACACGAGAACGCGAGCGTCGCGAAGTAACGCTAAACGACTTATACTTTTACTGTATATACGTAGATATATAAATGCTGCCGTTCGATCTCGATGTAATGTCAACGGCCGACAGTTTTATCATCGATGTGCATCGACGAGGACGGCAACGAAATAACAAGCGCGCACAAGACAGAGAGAGAGAGAGCGAGAGCGAGCGAGCGAGAGAGAGAGAGAGAGAGAGAGAGAGAGAGAGAGAGAGAGAGAGAGAGAGAGAGAGAGAGAGAGAGAGAGAGAGAGAGAGAGAGAGATCGTTAATATTACATGCGTAGCCTTGATAGCGCGAGCCGATTTACGAAAAAGCGACGCCCGGAGCTGGAAAAACGACTCTGCGAGAGAACCTGTCGAGGTTGAAGCTCGAACGAGTCGACGTCGACGATCTTGACCGAAGAAAGATCGTTTTACACGATCGTACGAACGCGTAACATCGTTACAAACCGATCGATTTTTACATTATCGAACGCGTAATTATTATCGCGAGTCGCGTTATCGTCGTGAATTACGTTTCGATCGGGTTCGATTTATTTAGAAAAGAAACGTGAGCGAACGAAAAAAAAAATTGAATTTTCTCGATCGTTATTTAAAAATGGATATAATCGTGAACAGAGATGAGTCATCGGTAAAAGCACTCGATTCGGTTAATCATTGAAGAAGCGTCGTTCTTGTGTTTCGCGTTTATCGATAAATCCAATCGCGATCGTCTCACCTGGCGATAATCGTATTGTCATCCGAAGAATTTTTCATAGATCATCGGATCGATAACCGAGAGATAGAGAGAATATTGTTGAAAGACGTTCGATCGATTTATCGGTGGGATATTAATTATAACTTATGCCAAGTCGTCGACTCGCCTCTATCAATTTTTTTTCGTTTTTCTCATTTCCGAGAAATTTAATATTTCGACGGTTCGATATCGACCACTCGTAAAAAGTTTTTTGTACCCTGTTTTTTTTTGTATCGACGCTTGGTGAAAAGATATTTGTACTCTTTTCCTGAATCGACGATTCGTAAATAGATTTTTAAGAGATTTGTTGTTTTTCGAATGAAAACAAGATTCGTTGTGCGAAACGTACCAACGTCGTATTGTGTTGTTTAGATTTATTGCCTCTGATTTATCGCCTCGTCTTTGCCTCAAAGCCGATACAAAAATCACAAACATCCCTGTCGATCACAAACACTCGAACTGATTCAATTTTATTAAAAAATTTCAAATTATAGGCAAAAAAAATTGCCGATTTTCTTACCGATCGTAGGTAACGGAAACCGGCTTACCGCGTCCCGATCGATCTCCCTCGATCAATCGAGATTTCCTACGCCCTCGGGGTCGTTTAATATTGTATCCTAATTTTGTTTACCAACCGGATCGATTGTTCCACGTCATTTCAACCGATCGATGAAATATTATTATTATTCAACAGAAACTTAAAAAAAAAAAAAATTTCGAATTTATCCCGTAAGGTCGAACGCGTTTCGATTAATTGATCTTAATTAACGGGGGAGTGGAAGGACGATCGAATATCTACGAGCAGACCGATCTCTCTCTGTCTCTCTCTCTCTCTCTCTCGTTGAGTTCCTCGTGCGAATTCAAGGGCCCGGTTATAACGCCGGCAAGCCTTCGGCGCTTCTCTTGTCCCAATATTGACTCTTTCGTCGAGTGTGCTCGCCCTGCACGCATACACGTATATATGTTTATACACACGTCCATATATATAAACAGTGGCGTATGTAAGTTATATATATATATATAATCTACACACGCCACTATTCCAACACAGGAGACAAGTGAGCGCGAGATTAAATGGTTCGAATTTAGAACGGAGCAATTTTGTATATACGTCGGAGGAGGCGAGGTTAGACTCTGGGTTAATCGTATATCCTTGCGCATTATTAATCCCACTCGTCTACCGTCCGATAAAATAAAAAATAATAATAAAAAAATTAAAAAATTTTACAAACCTTAAAAATTGTCAGATTTCAAAATCGTATTCTTCGTAACAAAAATTGCCGGTTTTTTTTTTTCTTCGTAATACAAATTTCGAGACGCGTCCAGAATATTTCCATCGAAGTAGAAAGCTGATTTTTATCGTCGTATTTCGAAATTGTTCCGTGGTTGAAAAATTTACGAAATGTTTCTGGTATTCGTCGAAGATTCAAGACGATTCTCAAATCTCATCGAATATCAAGATTAATTGATCGATGCAATAATAATAATAATAATAATAATAATAATAATAATAACAACACTATTTACAATCAATCAATAATAATAATAATAATAATAATTTCAAATAAACAAAAGGATTTCACAGACGCCTCGCGCATCCCCCTTTGTCTTCTACAATTTTCCCCCGACGAATCAATAATAAAAGCGAACAAGTCGGAACGAAGAAGTCTTTGAGCTCTCTCGCGTACGGTTCGATTGTTCGTGCGTGTATACGTAAAGTGGAAAGTTCCCTCGGGGGGCATTGCATCGCTAATTGACGCGATAGTTTCTGCATCGATCAAATCGACTACGACGACTACGACGACGACAACGACGACTGTACGACGACGACCGAGAAACGAAGAAAGAGAGAGCGAGAGAAAAGGCGAGAATGAGACGTACCCAGTCGTGGGGACTTTGGACTATATATATATTATATATATATGTACAATTATATGTACATTATATTTACATATATCGTATATATGTGTATATATATATATATATATATATATATATATATATATATAACGTAGCGTGTCTGAATCTTCACGAGAATATAACGTACGTCGATTAATCGACGCGTTTCGTTTCTATCCAGCTGGAAGTTAAACGTATAATAATTTTCCACCGTTAAAATTATTCTAAAATTAACGACGTTCGTTATGTATTGACATCGACGATCGACAATCGATCTCGATCGATTTTTTTTCGTTTTGTTATTTCTTTTTTCTTTTTTTCAGACAATAATGTGCGGACGCGAATGTATCAATAAAGAACAATAATTTCACGAAATTAAAAGCCACCGGGAACGCATACAAAATTTATTATTCTTACTAGGAAGATAAACAAAAATTGAATCTGTACAAACAAAAACAATGGTTTTTTTTGTTTAAACGAAAAAGAATATTTTGCATACGCGGGAGTGCAATCGAGAAGATCGAATTAATTCGCTATGTAATAACGATCGTTCGATAAATCATAATAAAAAAGAATTAGAAAAGATATTCGCAAATTTTTGCCACGTCAACTCGACTTTCGAAAGATTTGAAAAAACAAAAAAATTACCCAGCGATAATACTCGCAGCGTTCTAGAAGCAGAAGAAGACAAAAAAGAAAGAAAGAAACATCGTAACGAGGAGTCGCTCGACAAAATTTATCGTCTAAAACTTCTCGTTTTTTTTTTGCTAGAATAAAAAAAGAAAGAAAAAAAAATGAAAAATAAAGAAATAAGAATATTAATATCCGTTAGCGTTTCGCGACGATGAGTCAATTTTGATAAGAGACACTCGTGGCGTCTGTCGCGTCCCTCGACGTAATCGAGGGTTTGTCGAATTTACCATTAACCCCCCCCCCCCTTCTCCCTCCCCTCCTACTTACAGTCAACGCATTAATACGCGCAATAACTTTTCTCGTTTCTCTTTCGTACACCTGGAAGAGTCCGGGGGGGGGGGGGCGTTATTAGCACGCGTAATCTACGTAAGCTCTCATCAAGGCTTCGGCAACTCGCGCGCGATAAAGATCATCGAAAACTAAACGTGAAAGGCGAGGAGAAGAAAGAAAAAAAAAAGGAAATGTGCGAGAGATAAAAAAAATACACACATGCATAAACTTTTACACCCGCGTTGTTCAAAACGCGCGTCTCGAATAGTTTTCGTGTAATTTTAGTCTTTTTTTTTTCTTTTTTTTCATTATTTTTTCTCTCGACGATGGACCTTAGATGCGTCGTAGCTAAAGCTCGTTCGTGTCGATGGACGAAAATATCGGACGGTTTTTTCGCACGCCTTGTAGCTATACATATATTAATCCACAAAAAATCCCGATAGAAAAAAATGTTTCGTCGACGCGAGAGCGAACGAAATAAAAATAAAAAATAAAAATGGAAATTTTTCATTCTCTTCCGCTTCGAAATTTGTTCTATTGCTCTGCCCCCCCCCCCCTTCCCATTCATGCCACAATCTCGTCGCCGTGGGTTAAATTTCGTTTTTTTTTCTCTTTACAAACAGACAACAACAAAAAACAAAAACAAAAACAAAACATCATAACGTCCCGAACCTGGACAACATAAGCCGCTATATCCGTTTTATCGATAAAGAAGAAGAAAAAAATTCTCTACGAGGCGAAGAAGTGTGACAAAAAACGAAAAAAAAAACGAAAAGAAAAAAATTGCGAAAATTTTTAAAAAACCTGTTCGAACGACTGTTAATCCAAAATTTTTATAAATACTCCGTAGCGTATTAAAAACACGAATAGCAGTTAAAACAAAAAAAAAGAAAAAAAAAACAAGAGAGAGAATTTCTCACAAAACCGAACTCGTCGCGATTCTCTTCGCTCAGGTGCGTTACTCGTTATATAAAGCAACTGGTTTTTTTTCTCTCTCTCTTTCTCTCTTTTTCTCAGTCGCCTCTTTTTCTACGTAGTCATATATCGATATATATATATATATTTATTTTGTTTCGTTCACATTGCATACGGCACACGATACAATATTTATATGCGGGTGAAGAGCGTCGCGAGTTATCGTCGGGCTCGAAGTGCTTCGAGCCGACAGATAATTAAGATCATCGCAACGCGTTCGCGAGCCTCGATCTCGTATTTACGACGATACGTAGCCGTAAGTAGCCTCTCACCTATTCGTCCATGTTCGTGTACGTTTACACTCGAGTCTAACACGAGAGAGAGGGAAAGAGAGATTGATTGATTGATTGATTGATTGATTGATTGATTGATTGATTTATTTATTTATTTATTTATTTTATACCCTAGCAAGCTATGGGGTGATATACCGAGTTGTCAAATTTGCAGACTTTACAAATTTGTAAATTTGTGAAGTCACAATTTGAGCTGCGCTAGAATTATACATATATAATACAAAAAGAGAGAGAGAGATTGATTGATTGATTGATTGATTGATTGATTAATGTATTTTATATCCTAGAAAGCTATGGGGTAATATACCGAGTTATCAAATTTGCAGACTTTACAAATTTACAAGTCTGTGAAGTCACAATTTGAGCTGCGCTAGAATTATACATATATAATACAAAAAGAGAGAGAGAGATTGATTGATTGATTGATTAATGTATTTTATATCCTAGAAAGTTATGGGGTAATATACCGAGTTATCAAATTTGCAGACTTTACAAATTTACAAGTCTGTGAAGTCACAATTTGAGCTGCACTAGAATTATACATATATAATACAAAAAGAGAGAGAGAGATTGATTGATTGATTAATGTATTTTATATCCTAGAAAGCTATGGGGTAATATACCGAGTTATCAAATTTGCAGACTTTACAAATTTACAAGTCTGTGAAGTCACAATTTGAGCTGCGCTAGAATTATACATATATAATACAAAAAGAGAGAGAGAGATTGATTGATTGATTGATTGATTGATTGATTGATTGATTAATGTATTTTATACCCTAGCAAGCTATGGGGTGATACACCGAGTTGTCAAATTTGCGGACTTTACAAATTTACAAGTCTGTGAAGTCACAATTTGAGCTGCGCTAGAATTATACATATATAATACAAAAAGAGAGAGAGAGATTGATTGATTGATTGATTAATGTATTTTATATCCTAGAAAGCTATGAGGTAATATACCGAGTTATCAAATTTGCAGACTTTACAAATTTGTAAATCTGTGAAGTCACAATTTGAGCTGCACTAGAATTATACATATATAATACAAAAGAGAGAGAGAGAGAGAGAGCTTTCCTCTATCTGGTTCACGTCGATGATGCGCTTCCCCTCGAGCGTAGATAAAGAGAAAGAAAGAAAGAAAGAAAAAGAAAAGAAAAAACAAAGGTCACGTGATGTCTCGCTCACTCGTGCTCGAGATTTCGGTAATTTCTTTCGAATTATACAAATATATGCGTATATACGTGTCTCACTCTCTTTGTGTCTGCGTGTGTTTATTCGTGTGTATGAAATACAAAACGATATAAAAAAAATTAGCCTCGTTGACTTCGTACCCGTGGCCAAAGTCCGAAAGATCATTAGGACGACGTACGATCGTTCGTCATCGTAATTGATCCGCCCAAATCCGACGATCTTTCATTAATTAATTTTTTTTTATTATTATTTTTCATTTCTCATTTTATGTAATTTTTGGGTTTTTTTTTCTTCTTTTTTTCAAAGAGGGGTTTTCATCATTTATTCGTAAACGAATAATACGAGTATTTTTAAGATTTTTCTTTTTGAGGGAGGGCGAGGGAGTAATTTGAATTTTTTTATACGACTTCCGGTATCTTGCCTCGTCCTTCGAGGGTTTTCGCTTTTATGAGTTTACTCGTTAGTCGCGGCGCCGGAGAGTTTCTGAACCGTGAAGCGAGGAGATGCGAAATTCAAGGGAGAGGGATGAAGATGGATAGAGAGAGAGAGAGAGAGACAGAGAGAGAAATAGATGAGAATCGAGGACAGAGAAAGATTCAAATTATTAACGTGGAACAAGAGTGAATGACGAGGCGCCCGAAGTCTGTGCAACCCCCTCGACTCGCGACCAATTCAAATCCCCGTCGATCGATTTAACGTTATCACGATCAGCTCCATAAAGCGATTATTAATTGTCGAAGTATTTCCGGCACAGTTTTTATAAAGCTACGATGAAAAATTTTCAATTTTCACAATTTTATCGTTTCCTGGCGATAAAGCAATAAAAATTAATCTTTTTTTTCGTTCGTTCCCATTAAATTCTATTCAACCATCTACGAGTCGAAGTAACTCAATTTCATTTCATTTAAATTTAATTCGTTAGACCGAGAAGAAAAAATTTACTTTGAAAAAATAAAGAAATAAAAAAACAATTGTTGTTAAAAATATTATTAATTTTTGTATGATAAAAAAATTGATACATCGATTAAAAAATGCGAAATTAAAAGGAAATATAAGAAAGTCGAGCGTTTGACGAAAATCGCAGGTCGGAAAAAGTAAGAGAGATCGCGAATTGAAATTTTCTCATCGAAAAAAAATTATTACCCTCTCCCTGAGCCACGCTGGCGATCGTCGTAGATTGACGATGATTGGCTCTACATTGTAAAGGCCTTGAGACGCTTTAACATCGATGGCGCACACACTCGGACGCCAGCGATCGGGGGCAGATCCAGTCTGCGTCCAGTTCTCAGAGTTCGAACGAATCTCTCTCTCCCTCTCTCTTTCTCTTTCTCTCTTTCACCCTACCTCGAGCTAAGTGAGAAATTGTGCGAAAAAAAAATGAGAATCACTCGTTACGGGAACGCGCGAGTCGATTCGATGACGCGTTCTGCCATCGCGTAACGGGATCTCCCCTTGTTACACTTTTCTTTAATTAATTATTCGTTCCATTTTCAAACTCGAACCAGAATTCAAACAAAAAAAATCTCGAGTCCTAATTTTCTCGCCAGTTCAAAGATCGTTGTCTATTTTATGCTTTATAATAAATTATATATTTTTTCATGATTTCTATAGACAATTGCTCGAATTTAGAAGAATATTTCGAACATGTTATTTTATTCGTGCGATAGAGAAAGGAATTTTATTAAAATTTGTTATAAAGAAAAGTTTGATCACGAAATTTGTAGGTTTCTGTTAATAGAGGAAATAAAAAAACATATTGAAGTATCAACTGGAACATCGAGCGTAGGGGTAATCGATGGTAAACGAGTTCAGAGTTCCATTTGGACTTGGAAGGTATCATCGATTCGCGTCTTTATCGTCATGGCAACAAATGCATCTATGTGATTATACTAGAACATATGTATAGCAAATTTGTATATAGAATATACGTATATACATATAGACGTACACAATATAATCGATGTCAAATACGCGATAGGTACATCAAGTGTATATAACGTGTTATTACTAGTATACTCCGGTACTGGCAATGTTCGAAGAAGACAAGAGTCTCGACGAAGTCACAGTGCCAAAAGAATTTCAAACGAGAGATTACAATGTTTAAATAATAATGATAAACACCTTGCTCGGCGCCGTTCTCGAAAAGTCATTCACGATGTTAATCGAAAGTAGTCTGTCTCGTTGTATCACGAATTTTATTTAACTCTTAACGAGTTAAATAAATTTTAATTGATTAAAAAGATAAATAGCACGAAGAAAATTTGAATTTCAATGATAAAATATAAAATAGTCGAGGCATATTAAAATTTTCAGTTTGAATTTCGCGCCATTAATGGTGACTCGATGGGCAACCGTTCTATTGTAATGGTATTGAAAAGGATATTCGTCGACAGACAACGGCGGGAAGACGAAAGGTAAATACGAGAATAATGTTATGAACGCAAGACGCGAGACGAACCGTGATGGCCGGAGTATCGTCGTTCAGTGTTTACAGGGTATTGGTCCGATCGCTATAGTACGAAGAACGCGTCAATAAAACATTGACGGGGGTACAGTCGTGTCGAACGAAAATGTAGGACCGAAGTTCACCCTTAGATCATCACGTGAAGTCGCATAGACGCTGAACGTGCTCCGATATATTGTCTCGGCTATGAAGAATCTTCGTTCGAGGCGATTCTCATTAGCGCTTTGAACGAAAAGAATAGTGCATTGTTATTATTATTTTCACGTATCCGGCACCGCATGCGCGCAACTGCGCCATCTGTCGGCGTTTCTCGCCAAGAACTCGACGTACACGTGATTCTGACTTTGTTATATATTTTTTGGTTGCGAATTCCTGTTTTTACAACTTACTTTATAAGCTGAAAATTCCCGATCGTTGATTTTGGTTCAACGATGTTAAATTCTCGCTTCCTGTCGCGACGTGTTTCAGCGCTCTATCGTTACTGTTTTTAACGCCACGAACGATAACCTAACCTCTTAAACTGGCGATATCAATGATCTCAGCCGAAAACGTAAGGAATAATCGAAACAATAAATTATTCATGTTTTCACGTACGAAAAACTTCACGAATGTAAACTTACGTATCTCTTTCTAAACAATCCTAAACGTATGTAAACAAGAAATCCAAACAATTCGTAACAATAACACTGTCGCGTTTGTGTTCGCTGTAATACAATACAGTACAGTACAGGACATAACCTACAACGAAATCGAGCAATTTAAACATTTTGTTTTTCTTCTCCCGTTCATTATCGTTTTTTATCGTACATGTACCACTTTATTTTCAATTTCGCGATCGCTACCTGTTACTTCAAAGGAATTTTTCATCAAACACATGGCACGTATCCGCGTATGTACATATATATTTAAAAAAGAGAGATATCGATTTTCCAGCTGTTGCTGCGCGCGCATGCCCCTTACCCCGCGCCCCTCTCGACGAACTCGCGCACTATCATCCTTTTTCGTGTTTCTCGCGCTTATTGTTAAACAAGTCGTACGTATCGCAATTGGGGCTAAAAGTTCAGCCTATTACCCCCTTCAATGTGTCCGAGTTCGTTTTTATTTTTATTTTTTATTGTTACTGGAAACGTCTTACCGCGATGAAAAAAAAGTTTCGGTCGGCCATATTGTGTTGATATTGTGGCAAGCGATAAGCCGCGCATAAAAATTGGTACGAAGCGAGGATACGTTCACGCAGGGCTATCTCGTCGACTGCTACGCGAAACATCGTGAACTTTTCACCGCGTATACGTCGCTTACACGAGATGCGAGATGTATAATAGAGGTATGGAATCGTGCGTGTTGCTCGTTCACTTACCGGCCGTGGCTTTAGAGTTTTTCCCATGATGCCTTCGGCGCTTTTTCATCAAAAGCCGGTCCTTCAGCAACATAACGTTACGTATTGTTTAACACACGGATTGTATTTACGTATCGCGAGTCTTCTGCGCATTATTTTTCGTATTACGACTGTACGGCAGCCATTTGCCATCTACGTTCTACGGGCAACAGTAAGCCTCCGCACACAAACATACACGCACATTCGTTCTTTCTCTCTCTCGCGCGCGCGGCTCGTTTAGCCTTTGGCTTGCGGCCATTCTACGAGTTCTGACGTCATCGCGTCTTCCAGGGCCGTACATAGTTAACGCGAGTACGCCGTAAGTTTGAAATTCAATTAGCAAAATTTTTAAACAATTTTTTAATTATCCACTCTTTTCAGATATCGATATTCAACGAGAATCACGAGGAACAATTGTATTTGTTTTTCTCAAACTAATCGACGTACCATTTTCGTTATCTTAGAAATTTTTAAACGCAACCCCAAGCAACGTTTGACAAAACCATCTTACCGACCGCGAGCTACTCGATCATCGATCAATCCAAGAGCGTCACGAGCAGATAAAAATTCAACAATTAAAATAACAATCCTCGCATCGACAAAGTGATTCAACAAAATGATTCACAACGAAGTTGTAAAAACAACATGATTCCAGAGGGAAATTCCAAGATCTCACTTATTAGATGATGGTTTTACCGACGAAAAAAATTCTCGAACATCCTTCGAAACGTTTAACTGAAATTGTTTTTCTTCCTCATTTCTTTCCCTCGTTCCATCGTATCATACCTTCGCCTTTAATTTTCATTGAAAAATTGTTCACTAAAGGGGGGAACAAAGGCTTCTAAGCTACGATAAATCATTTTGTATGAACGTGTATTTAATATTTATTTGCATATATTTTCCTCGCGTCGAACGTTTCCCGTCGCTCCACTCGTTCGTTCCAAAGATTTATTAATTTTTGTTCTTTTCTTTTTTAGATATACTATACCAAAGCTCGCAGATAAACCATACATACAATCGCGTGAAAATCTCTTTCTCTCTTACTATAATATATATATATATATTCATGTACTGTTTATATTTTAAACGTAAGGCGGTAAAGGACAACCATAGCATACATACGTCGGGGCACCAGGGTTACAGAGTCAATGTGAGAATCCAATTTTCCTCTCTCAGCCAAAAGATCACTACAATTATGCAAAAATAGACTTATTCCATTACCATATCGTCCTTCTCGAGATCATTACAAGGAAACAAATGGACCAAAGAAAAAAAAACAACGACAACGAATATTACCGACCACGTCGATCTCCTTCATCGTCCATTTGGAAATCACTCAATCTCTCGGTTTCCACGAGCGACGATGATTTTCTTCAATGTCTCAGAAAAAAACAAAAAATACGAGTCGGTCCCGAGAACGCCCAATTATTCGAGACGCGCTCGTTTTTTTCCAATCGAAATATAATCCTTACGAATTAAAAGCATTTTTTTGTTTTTTTTTGTTTATAGAACTCGTGCGATTCGGTATTTCTCATAAAAATTTGTATCGATATAAGTTTTTGTGTATTGGGATTTCTTTTTCTTTTTTCTCATGAATTTTTTCAAGACCCTTCGCGATTGTTCGTACACCCATATGTACGTTTCAACATATTTTCTTAGCCCATCTCTACTTGACTCTTGACGAGATTAGTCACTTCGTTCTTCCTCGCTTGTCCGCTTTACGGTGAAAAAAAAGAACCAGAACGATTTATTCGTTCGGTAGAAACAAGAGAGCGAAAATAATAACACGTGTGGTTTGTGCGCGATAGAAAAAAAAACATTAAAATAAAAAAATACGCATTCGCTTCGAACGTCTCTTTTCTTTCGATTAAATAGCTATGTTTTACCCATTATTGTTACGAAATGGAAAAAGAAATGTAGTGTGTCCATGTGTCTTTGTTTGTGTGCGTCTGTGTTTTTATTTTTGTTCTCTATGTAAATATCGTAGTAGTAGGCCTCCGGGCACGGCAAGAGTACTCGATCGCACGCAGTTTTTGTCTTTTTCGAGTTTACTCTTCGCTAAAATTGTTTTTTTTTTTTCATTTTTTAAATATTTTTATTATTTCTTCAGATTTTTATTCATTTTTTTGTTTTTTTTTTTTTTTCTTTCGTTTATTAGACATTTCGACAAATAGGTGAAGTCATCACAGAAGCATCAATATTATTATACTCATTTAGGACTACGTATTTTTTTTTTATCTCGTTAATGTATCATCATTTTTTTTCTTCGGTTAGCGCAGTAATATTGCAATGATCGAGTACAAAATGATTTTTTTTTCTTTCCAACTTTTCAAGCTTAGTATAAACTGTATAAAGCACTATTACATATAATATCGCTCGCGATTTTCGCGCGTAAACGAGTATCGGCGAGTGTACATCGTTCTTTATGCACGACGATGAGATACTTCGCCAACGCGCAAAAATCTCGTTACTCGTTACGGTTTTTTTTTTTTCTTTTAATCGTAGCGACGATAATCGGATTATCCAACTATTCTCTATAAATGAACGGAGCGCGTAGGAGTGGGGGGAGGGGGTCGAAGGAGGAGGGCGGGGGAGGGGGTGAGAATTTGCCGCGAAGAATTCGACGCGGGGTTCTCGACGATGAGATTGAAATCGTCGATATTCCACAGAGATTGATATTACCGGCTGGATCACGAGTGGTCGTTTAATATGTTTCGAATTCTTCGCGGCAATTTCGCGTTGGCGTGGTTATTTTTTTTTGTTTCATATTTTCTTTTTCTCTCGCGTAAAATCTCCGCCATCGAAGCCAACATATCAACGTTTGATTAATCGATATAGTAATTTTTATTTAAAGATGAACAGAATTCTTATTTCGTCTTCTTTCGTTTTTTTTTTCATTTTGTTTTCTCCTTAATCTTACTTCGGCAACGAAAAGAAAAGAAAGATAAGCGCACGAACTAGGAATTTGATAGAGATTCCGAGTAAACGGCGTGTACGGCGGAACTGTACGACGCGCGTTGATGGCAGGATCGCGTATCGAAACGAATACTGAACACGCTTTTCGACTTAAGAAGGAAAAGAGAAAAATATCGATTAAACGACCGGTTGACGGACAAAACCGGAAAAAAACGAAAAAAAAAACGTTCGCTCGTACGTAAACGAAGCCTCTTAAAGTATTTATTAAGAGATCGATACTACTCTCGTGTACGATGTAAAAAAAATGTAAAATGGAAACGAAGATACGAAGATAAAACCACTCGGACCAACAACGGCGTTCTCGAATCTTTGTTTCGTCGTACAATTCTTCGCAAATCTCGCATCGACTTCGTTTTGACCGCGCGGTGATAAAAATTCCTCCTCGTCTCTCGTCGTTTCTCGTGATCAACGGAAAAGAAAGGCGGACGAAGCAAAATCTGAAGATTTGTGTGTGTGTGTGTTTTTTTTCCTTCGCGTTTATCGAGTGCATCCCCCAATTTTTTCTGCCATCAACGTTCGACGAATCGTTAATCTCCTTTTCTTCTTTTTTTTCTTACTCTCCGTCTTCTCATTTTTCATTTTTTCTCTTCGGTATCTCGTGCCGATAGTCCCAACCGAGGAGAACTACCGTCTTGTCCATGACCGAGCGTAGATGGAAGTTTTGGGGGCCTTTTTCTTAGTTTCGTGTTTTTTTGTTTGTTTTTTTGTTTAGGTCTTTTCATTCTTTCTTCAGCAGTTGATTGAAGGATATCCAAATTTAGTCTGGCGTACCTAACCGGAGCTCGAGGTCTCCTTCTCCACGGGCAAGGCACTCTCCGCATCGTCGATCGCTGTGTTGATCTTTTGGCCGACCAAGAGCGCTCTGTTCTGCCTTACCAGCTCGGCGCGCCTCTCCTTTTTTTTCGTTTAGCGTTCATGAAAAAAGAAGAACAAATTTGCCGGTTATTTTCTAAATCGCAACGTCATTTTTACAACGACTAAGGAACTAATAACATCGAGCGATCAAGCTGTACGAAAACTTCGGGAGGTTCAACTATTTTCTGCACATAAAACGTGTCGCAAATATCTGAACTACAATTCTTCAATTTGTATTACTTTATCGAATTTTTAATAAAAAAATAAAAAATGCAAAGATAATTTAGAATCATTCAGAATTTCATTCTGTGCAATGTCGAAGAAAATAATTCGAAGCGACAGAAATTTAGAAGTAAGAATTTCTTTTGGAAAGTTGAAATGTTTATTCTCCGAGGAAAAAAAATCTCGTCCGATCAGCAAGTTGAATTATTCCCGATAGTTGTACCTCCTCGAATCGAACGAAACGATTGTGAATTAAAAATAAAATGTGCTGCGAAAACAAGACTGCGCTGTAACGAAAAAATATTGCTTGACGAAATTATAACTGAAACAGAATTAATCGTCGATACGAACGGAATCGACGAAAAGAACAAAAAGAAATAAATTGTGCGTGGTTGGATCGAAGCCAATTGGGTAATTGATCGAAGTGAATTACTTGTTGGCGAATAGCCTGGATACGACGTTGAATCTCTCGTTCTCGATTCACTTCGGCGATCGACGCCTTCATGTCGATTTCAAATTTTTTCGTCTCGAGCTCCCTCATAGCGCGTGTCTCACGAACTTTGGCAATCTTCACCGTGTTCTGAGCGAGACGGTGTCATGTCAAGAATATTCGTTAAATTCGTTTGTTTTTTTCATTCGACGAAGAAATTGTCACGAGGTAAAACGAGAATATCGATGAAAAAAAAAGAAAACAAGTAACTCACATGATTGCGAAGCTTTTCCTTCTGCTCGCGTTCCATCATCTCTCGTCGCTCGCGCGCCTGATCCAGTTTTCCCTGAATTTGCGACTCCAATTGCTGTACCCGTTCCGTCATTCCCTGACGTACTCGGGTAACTTGATCCTCCTGGAAAATCGAGTTCGTGAAAGTCAGACACAAATCCGGTACGACGGGGCGACTCTCGTTTTTTACATCGACTCGAACTTTTGATCGGACGATGGAAAAAAAACTTGAGAAAACGAACGAACGAGATTTCTGAGAGAAAACAAAACAAAACTAACGTGCTCCTTGAGACGATCGAGCATCTTCTTGATGTTCTCGTCACGCTGAGCTGCGGCAGTCTTCAGTTTCTCCTCGACGGCAGTGCGAACCTCTTTGGTCTGCTGTTCCAGATTCTGGCGAGTCTTCTCCACGCTCTCCAACTGGCCAAAAGAAAAAAACAACGATTGTTATAATTGCTATCGACAAATCGGCATTGGAAAACCAAAAATATCGAAGCCGCGACGATAAAAATCGTTCAAATTGAAAAGTTTCAGTTATTCTTTTAACTGCTTGAATTTCTTGAATTCTGAAGAACTGTTTGAAAGTTGTAATGCATTGTCGATCGTCCAACCGATTTTTCTTTCTGCTCTAACCATTTTTTTACAAGAACTCTAATTGACTTATGGAGAATTTTAATTAGAGAAAATTGTCACTGGTTCCGTGCAACAGAAAATTCAGGAAAGTCTCGTTTTTCATCCTTCAACGTCGTCTCGCGTGTCACGTGTGCTTACATGATCCTTCAGCTTGCTCTTGAGCTCGGCGATATGAGCCTCTCGTTTCTCCTCGGTGTTGTTCATCTTCGCGTCTAGCGACTCCCGAGTGGCCGTGATGAAAGCTGAACTGAGCTCATCCTTCTTACGAGAGACTTCCTCGATCTTGCTGAGTTTCGCTGCGAGCGAAGCGAGCTTGTGGGCCTCCAACGAGAGTCTTCTCTCCTCGGCAGCTTTGAGCTTATCCTCGATAGCCGACTCTTGAGACGGGCTAGCCTGGGGCGGTGATGGGGCGCGCTTTGGCACGGTTGGCTCTGCCAAAATCACCTCGTAGCACAGCCCACCCTTCGACTTCTCCTGGCATCGAATTTCCGTGGCTATTGAAAATATAAAAAATATTCGATTAATTAAAAAATCATCACAATTCTCAAAACAATATAAATCAGGACATATTTAAATTACAAGAAATAATTAAACCACGCTCCTAGAAAGAAATAACAAATAAATATGCGATACTTAAAAACAAATGAATAAAATTAAAAAAAATAATTTATTGAAAAAATCTCAATATTGATCGAGGTCGATGGATTCTCCAGTCAATGTTCAAACCAAATATTAATGATAATTTAAAAACACTTGTCAGAGGAATAAATAATCGTTCTAATCGACCATTTGAAATCGAACTCGATTCTTCCCTAACAAATATTTCCCGAATTATAAAAAATTACAACAAAAAAACAACTATTAATATTTCCCATAAATATGTCCTATAACTCGCAAAAAAAACTTATCTATTCAACGCGTCAAATTTTTCTCCCAATTATCGACCCAAATAATCAATTTCTCCCGAATAACAATAATTACCCAAAAAAATAATCAACAAATATCAAAAAACCCCACATTTTCACTCCTTATCGCAGCCCCTTCCCTCATCACCCTTCGACAAAATTACATTCCTTCCCAAAATTGCTTCCCTCCTCCATTAATTCATCCAGCTCGACTTCCTTCCTACCCTTACTAGAAATAACTCCCGCTAATTCCGATCGAAGTTGCCCTCGATCGCCCGACTACCAACCAATCAAAGATCGTATCTACGAATCCATCTTCGATATCCGTTATCACCGGAAGTTCTCGTATCACCAGGCCAATAATGTAATCGAGTGAGGGGGCTCTTTCGAGTTGGGAAGTTTACGAAACTCTTCGTTTCTCTTACGGATGTCGTCCCTCCTTGCTATCGTTGGGCTAATGAGACGAGAGTGGTCCGAGGGTAACGAACACATATATAAATTTATCTCTCTCTCTCTCTCTACATATATATATATATATATATACAGTTACACAGTGAGCCACGAGGGTGGGATATGAGTCAGCGGCGAAAAGGAAAGATCGATCTGGCGACGGAACGATTGTCTCTAGGCGCCGCGACGTCTACAGTCGGCACACGCACCCTCGCGGCATCGCGTACCGCCTCTTCTACCCTCCCTCCTCCTCCTCCTCCTCCTCTTTCACCCCCTCTCACCCTTATCCCAGCCTACCCCTGGCGCGATTCCTCGCAACTATCGTCTACCCTGTAACACGTCCTCTTCTCCCTTATGTGCAACCACCCCTGACTGACTATTTGCCCCCTCAACTCTCGCCCCTCTCTCGTCGTACCTGCCGATGTATAATTCACCTCGGTCGAACATATTGCGGATAACGTCGAGGGTAATGCACCTTAACGTCGGTGGAAACCTGTATCGTGGTGAAAAAATGTCGATGATAAGGTACGTTCGTATCGATCGTTGACTGGATAATACGAGAAAATCATTTTGTTTTCTGGTCGTTTGATTTTTTTGTTTGTTTTTCGTTAGGGGCTGAAAGCACAGAATTTATTATCGTAAATTATAGTTTTTCTTTATTTCGGAGGTAAAAGAAAACTCGATGGTTTTCTTTTTTGAGGGCTGAAAATAAAGAATTTATTATTGAGAATGAAACTTTTGTTCGGAGGATAATGAAAAATTGATTGTTTTTCTTGAGATTTGGTTTTTTTAGGGGGGCTGAAAATAAAAAAATTGTTATCGAGAATTACTCACTTTTTTCGATGATAACGGAAAACAAAAATCGATTTTCCTTGTTTTATCGAAGCTTGGCAATATAAATAATAATTGAATTTTGTTTTAAGGTGGATTAATCTTTGTTCGACCGAATTTCTCGATCCTTAATAAACAATTTTTTTTATAACATTCTTATCGATTATTCTTATCAAGTAATCGAGTCTTAATATTTACCGAGTCGAACGAGCTGCACTTTCGTTTTAATTTTTCGTTGTTAAATTCGTGTGAAAAATTTTCATCTCTTGACCAAAAATACAAAATAAAATCGGCACGATCGTTACTCACTGATGAATTTGACTTTCTTTGGCTGTTTGGTTCTCGGCTTTCCCTTGCCGCTTGGTTTCTTCATGGGCGCAGTGCCCCTCCGTTGTCCTGCTGCTTTTTAATTTTATCGGGAGAAAAGAAATCGTCAAAGACCTTCGAGAGTTTCTCGTCTCGAGAGAAAAAAAAATCGAAAATCGAAGGACAAGAGGTTGATCCGGGTTAAAATAACATGAAAACAAAAAAAAAGTATCCGATGCACCGATCAATCGGGCATGACGGTGCCGGGTCACCGGCATGTGTGGCCATCTTGTTGGGCCGCACCCACGTAAAACGGGATGCCGGTTTTTTTTCGAGGAGCACGTGCGTGGCAACACGTCTCTCGATTCTCAAACTACCCCTTGTTCGAATATCGAAATAAAAATAATAAAATAAAAATACAAAAAAATAAAACTACTAGCGAATATTCTGGGCAGAAAGGTAAAACGATTTTTTTCAAGGTTCTTTCGGTCACGTAACCTCTCGACCCTTGCATCATCCCCCTCTTAACCCTGCTCGTCCCTCGTTCGAAATAGCGGTCGTTAATTAAATTCGCATAAAAAAAAAAGAAAAAAAAGAAAAGGAGAAGAAATAGAATCGAGATTGCCGGAAGGATTTTCGATGCGCCACCAACATCGCGTGGCACGCGATGCCCGTGGGAAATCGATGAAGCCGTCGTTCCGTGCCGAACGGTTTGCATACTGTGAAAATCGCAAGGTCGTCGTAAGAAGATCAAAAGAGACGAATTCATATTTTCGCTTATAAAACAACAAAAATATCATAAATCCAATCGTTAAAGACTCGAGTGCTTAGTTATCGTAATTTTATTAATCCAAATATTCTAATCGATAATTTTATCGTGGTTTTTCTTTCCCGAATTTTTCGTAACGATTTTCAAGCGAAAAGTTCGACCGGTTAGATGAAAATTGGGTTTGATAAATTTGAATAAAAATTGAGGGGAGAACGAACGGCGACGGTGAGAAATTGATCGAACTGCAGGTGACCCCCGGTAGTCGAGTCAGGATAATACGATGCCGGTTCTCTCTCTCTCTCTCTCTCTCTCTCTCTCTCTCTCTCTCTCTCGGCCCGAGTATAGGTACGTACGGTTTGTATCGACCAGCCCGAACAACCACGGGGATTGCCTGCGGTGGTAAAAATATACGTACACGAGAAGAAAATATACATTTCGCGCTACGTGCACAAGAGGCGAAAGCAAAAAAAACGTAAGAGAAACGAGAGAGAGAGAGAGAGAGAGAGAGATTTGATAAAGAGGAAGGAGTCGCGTGCAAACGACCAAACGCTCGGCTTAGAAATTTATCGAAGACGTTCTATCAACGTTAACGTTCAATTTCCCCCCTCTTCGTCCCGATTCGAATACTTCCGGTAAAAAACTACCCCTAATTTAAAAAAAAACGAAAAAAAGGAGTTTCAATTTCACGATCGATAGCGATGCGACGAAAAAAAAAGCCGGCAAAAAAAGTTAGCCCCGGGGACACAGGTGAGAGAAGGATCAGGTGGCGTACGAGAAAAAAAAAGAAAAAAAAAGAAAAAGGTCGCGCAAGTGGGAAGGTCACGACGCAGAGAAGAAGCCGAAGGGTCGCGAAGATTATTCTCGTTTTTTTTTCTCTCATTTTTTTCCCATCGTTTTAATTTTTTTTCTCCTCGACACTTACCTACGAGGCCGTAGGGAGCTTTGCAGCTATGACAGAAGCACTGCAGCACGGAATCGCGTACGAGATCGATCAACATTTTTAGAGGAAAATAAAATGGATCCTTTCTCGTTTTTTTTTTAATTTATCCTTTTTTTCCAGTCGGTCACTCGATTTTGCTCCGATTTAATTCGTTCGACGCACTTCCTTCTTGTTTTCCTCGGTCACGATAATTTTTTCCTTGTTTTTATCTTACAGCGATTTATATAAATTATCTTTCCTTCTTTATTCTCCTTTTTTTTTTATTTATTTTTCTTGTTGTTCTTTCGACGATAATCGCGAAACGCGCCGAACGAAGGAACGATAATTTGGCTCGAGTCCTTCTTCGTTCGCGATCGTAAGGACGACTGACGCGAGAGCGAGAACACTGGCCAAGGGGGAGAAACGAGAATCGCTCCTCGCCGGAGGATCTGAACAAAGTTCCTTCGACTACCGAAATATATATATATATATATTATGTATATATATATATACGTAATTTATTTATATAGATATATAGATATCTATATATCTATATATAGATATGTATATGTATATATACGTATTTTTTTTTTCGTTAGGGGTATGTGCGTTGAGTTTCCTTCGTTGAGTCAGTATTAATTTAGCGAGAGTGAGACGAAGGTATAAGTGTAACTAGTATCTGGGGCGGTGGCTGGAGGCCGACTGATTCGTACACGACGATGTGCGCCAGGACGCCTGGCGTCGCTCAATATCGGCCCTCTTCCACCCGCGAAACACCCTTCGTACGAACCAACCCCTCCTAGTCGCCGATCCGGTAACGTGTACACACTCTCTCTCTCTCTCTCTCTCTCCTCTTTTCCTCTTCCTCTTCCTCCTCGTGGCAGAACGTCGGCGTCGACGTCGTCGCCGTCGTCGTCGGGTTGCCTTTTGCACCCTTCTCCTACCCCCTCGGACGTTTTTTTGCTTCTTCTTGTTCTTTTTTTTTGCGACGGTTTACCTTCTTACACCTACGACGAAATTCATTTAGTTTACAGGAATTTTTTATAGATGGCGAGGAAAAAAAGGGTGGGGGTAGATACCGTGATTTTTCGAGAGGGGTTTTTTTCAAGAGAAATTGGGGCGGGTGATACATCGACGATCGATAAAATTGTTTTTCGTAAATTGCGATTCGGAAAATAGTTGGCGAGACGATTGGTCGGGGGTTTGAAAATTTTTTACTTTGAGAATGAAAATAAAGGACGAGAGGTTTTAGTGAATGAATTATTTTGCGAGGGGGTGAAAACAACGAAATATAATTTTTTTTCAGACAATCTCGTCTGTAATAGGAACTTTACGTATGCGTCAGTGCAATGAATCACGCGAACCCCTCCTCCATTCGCAGATCTTCTCGAGGGGGTGAAAACAACCCCCAAAACGAAAAATATTCCAGGTTTGTGTAAAATAAGAAAGCCTATAATACTATTTGATGAAAAAAAGGTCACGTACAATTTCTCGCGATTCTCACCCCCTTCGAGGGGCAAAAGCAACCCCTCAAAAATAAAAATAAATTATTTTCTCGGACAAAATATTTTAGTTTCGTCTGAAACAACCGAGACAACATAAGATTTGATAAAACGAGCCACGTATAATTTTGGCGCAACTCTCGCCCTCTCCAAGCCCTAAAAATAACCCCCAAAAGTGAAAATAAACTATTTTTTCCGAAAAAATATTTTGATCTCGTCTGAAACGAGCGAGACAACTTACGATTTCATAAAATGAGCCACGTATAATTTGTATGCAACTTTCGCCCTCTCCAAGCGCCAAAACCAACCCCCAAAAATAAAAACAAACTATTTTCTCTCCCAAAATCATTCAGTCTCGTCCGAAACAAGCGAGAGACGACACATGATTTGATACAATGAATTCCGTATAATTTTCATCCAACTCCCACCCCTTTCCAAGTGCCAGAAACAACCCCCAAAAATAAAAAATAAAAAAACCTATGCTCTCTCATAAATTATTTCGGTCTTTTCCGGAAACTAGCGAGACAACGTTATGATTCGACGAAACGAGGGACGTATAATTTTTGCGCACCTCGATATAGCAGCCAAGGGGTAGCAAAAGTGACGAGAGGTCGAGTACTATGTGACCCTCGTATCTACGCGAAGTGGTGCAAAACCGACGTCATGATTTCTGCACCCCCCCCCCCCCTTCTCCTCCTCCTCATCCTCCTCCCACTACACCTCGAATCGAGAGCGCGCAGAAGTTCGGCGAGAGAAAAGCATCGTGCAATTTTCGAACGATGCGGATAATCGGATTACACGAATGGCGAGCTCCGACCGATTGACTTTTAGCAAGTGGCCCGAGTTTCCAACCCCCTCTTACGAGTCGGGTGAATTTACGTTGGCAAATAGTACGGTATAGTGAATTACGACAATCGGTCGAGAAACGAGGGAAAATTATTCCCACTATTCCCTAACAGCTTTCGCCCATTCGATTTCGCACCCTGTTTTACGATTTTCCTCTCTTTTCATCTCTCTCTCTCTCTCTCTCTGTTTCACCTCCGAGAGAACTCAATTTTAGTTGGCCTTTGGCCAAATCGCCATTTTTCTTGAAGTTTGAGGGAAAAAAAAAGAAATGTCGAAAAAACACAAAACTCGTTTAACGGCTTGTCGCGACGGTCGAGACTGTATAATTAACGACTGGCCAAAATATCGTTTTCCTCTCTCTCTCTCTCTCTCCCTCTCTCATCCCCTTCCTCTGTATGTCTTGTGTACAAGCCTTTCGTCTTTATTACAGTTCAGGGGTGGGTTTCTTGTCCTTCTCAACGAGGATATCGCATTAACGGCGTTAGATGGGAGAACTCTCTCTCTCTCTCTCTCTCTCTCTCTCTCTCACTATATATATATATAGATAGATAGAGAGAGAGTAGCCAGGGAATGGGATTTCCCATAAACTCCGTGGCAACAGCAACGAAGAGCCGGGGAGAGTCTTCTTCCCTCGCGCAGACCGGAACTCGATCCTCCGGTTACAGCATGACGCGAAAGGTTTCGAGGTCTCGCACACACGTTTTAAACCTAGCTGCCGTTACAAAGGCAACGAAACATTTTCCGGAAAATTAACTGTTTGTTTTTTTCTTCTTTTTTATTTTGTGTTCCATTGGTTGGAGAATTTTCCACGTGAAAAAGATCTACCCTTGGGGGTAGAACCACCCTGAAGGACTCGAGGGCTTTCAGGGGTGGGTCAAGAAGCGAAGCGGCTAAAAGTATTCCATGGTTATTGGAGGAAACGCAATTGTCGTAAATCTCGCGAAACCCACCCCTCTCTCTCTCTCTCTCTCTCTCGATCGAGGGTGTCTTCTTCTTCACCCCTCTTATCGATTACTTCGTTCACCGGTAGAACTTTTCACCCACACGTCGATGAAAGAATCCCTCTCGAGTCTTCCAAGTCCGTCGATTATCGACTGAATTTTTTAGATCTCTAAAAAATAGAAAAATTAATCAACGGCACTAGGGTAAAGTCGAATAATAGATAAATAATTAGAGGACAGAAATTCGAATCGCGAAATGTTAAAACACTTGGTTATCGTTAATAGTCGTTCGTTATTCTGACAGCTTGCCCACGTGTTGTTTCAATTGTTCGAGAAAGTGAGAAAACGTAGGAAACGTACGCTAGTTTTCCTCCATTGTAAAGTAGGACAATCGACAATTGGCATTTACCTTGCGGCAACCATATTCTCCCTGCTGCACAAACCTATATACGTATAATACAAAGAGAGACACAAACGTAAATAGAAACCTGGAAAAGGTATCGGCATCGTACCAGGAAATCAGGTTTCAACGCAGCCTTTTCAATTAAATTATCCAGCAGCGACGTGTACAAAGAAGGCTGTGCGAACGAGGGAAAAAAGCTGTCGACGAGTTCGATCCTTCCTTTCGAAGACGGAAAGGAGAAAAAAGGATGAAAAAAATAAAATAAATAAATAAAGATAGAAATAAAAACGAGCAAGGATGATTCTGTTGCAGTCGGCCATGTGGTCGAACTCGAGTGCGTCTCGAGAATCAACGACGAAGTCTTGGCCGTGGCACGAGGAGAATCCCTGACGCTCGGTTTTACCGTGTGCGTCGGAAGAAAACCAGCGGGATATCTACTTCATAACGAATATGGCCAAGAGAGAAAGAGAGAGAGAGAGAGAGAGAGAGAGAGAGAGAGAGAGAGAGAGAGAGAGAGAGAGAGAGAGAGAGAGAGAGAGAATCGAGTTACCCCACGCAGATCTCGGCGCGAGGCCTGGGTTTTGTGCTAGCCACTCTTCGTTCTCCCTCTTTGTATCGTCGGTCGAACAAGGTGAACCGCGTTCGACGATGGCTTCTCGAAGTTTTCTCTCGTTCCGAAAGGTCCTCGCGGTCGGCCGCGACATCTTTGCGTCGAAGGAAGTACTTTTCGGTTTTGAAAGAAGAATAGAAAACAAAAATAAAAAAAATCAGATTTTGTACGGACATGGAGGTTGTAAATTCATCGAGGCTGACCGAAAGAAAATTGGGCCACTTTTTTCTTCGATGCGATTATGCGACGCGACGATAAATAAAAAAATAGCGAAGCAATCGAAATGTTTTTTTTTTAATGATAATGCGTAATTTTTCTTATTTATCAGAATTAAATTATCTTTTTGTTAAATATCGATTAATCCGTGAAAATGTTTGTTGGAAGGGTGAACGAGAAAAAGAACAAGGAAGCGACGTGAAATTTTCATTTTTGATTTTTTCGTTATTTAACGTTAATTGAATAATTGTATCGTTTAATTCATTAGCAATAATTTAATGACGAACGTTTTGTCATTATTTACAAAGTATTCTTTTAATAAGAAAATTCGTATAAAAAATTGCCGAGAAAAAAAAGCCTTGTTTTTAATTCGAAGAGATAAAAATTTGGATATGAAATGACGAGAACGAGGCGCGTATTGAGAACCACTGCTCGGGCCACTGCAGTCATCCCAGGCCATGCCGCAGTTGCCACCTCGCGCGAAGTTGCAGAGAGCGCCGAGGACACGGTTAGAGGGCTCTGACCCCGTATCTCATGCCAGGTCCTTTTTGTACAGAAGTTGTCGGACGGTACGAAGTGAGCGCGACCAGAGTTGGGCAAGAGGAGAGAAACGAGAAGGGGAGAGAGAAAATCGTGCTCTCCTCTTCGTATGATTATGTTTTGTTTCAGCTCCCTCTCACGTCGTTTACTATCACTCAAATTTGTCTCGGCCAATAAACCGTTCGGAACTTCCGCTATCGAATTTCGCGCATTAACTTCGTTGATCGACTCGATTCTCGTTTCGGTTCGTGCTTTATTTATTTTATGCGCACACACACAATCGTCGACTGTGGCAAACCATGCGAGAACCTTGATTGCTTTTGGCAAGTTAGGTGTGTCTTCTCTCAAACTCTTGCCCGTCCCCCCACTCCTCAACCTCAACCCTCTATAATCGCGCATTATTGTCTGGCGATTCGATACTGCACTTTCTGCAACGTCTTTGTCCTTTTGACAAATTTTATTTTTCGTTCGACAATATCGTCGATTCGAGACATTTTGTGAAATATTTGTGTCGTGAGAGAACGACGGGTTTCTATTTTTGTCGATAACCTGGCGAGGGTTTTAATATTAGAAGATCCGGGATGTATTTTTTTTAATAACGAGTGAACTTGCGAGTGAAAATAACATTCATTATATCAATTTATGTATTTTTTTTTTCCAGTAAGCGTAATTCGTCCAAATTTGGCTCATCGTCCTGAAAACTGCAGCTCGTTTGATTCTTTGTTTTCCATTTCTCGTCGATTTTGGTAAACTATATATTTTTCTAGGTATTCGCGTTTAGTGTATCGATACTCACTCTCATTGATGACGGGGATATCGGTCGCGGTTGCCATCTTGATTATACTCTGAAAATAACGAGAAGACTTTTGTTTTCATAAATCAGAAAAAAACAAAAAATATTCTCACATTTTTATACTTCAATACTTTTGTGTTTGAATATCTGCACGAGCGAAGCGTGTATTTTCGTTCGTGAACTGCGCAGTAAGAATTGAGACAAAAGTGGCGGAACGGAGAAAACGAGAAACGGACGGGGAACAAAAAAAATGGTTCGTTCGATCGTAACTCCCCTCGTTATTGTTTCCCGGTATTTCATTTTGCAGCCTCTGCGTGTGTGTGTGTGTCAGTGACCCAAACAGTTCCATGGCAACGACGAGTGTTGTAATACCTTTATTGGCGAGCTCGTAAGAAAAGAAAAAAAAAACATCGAACGGCGATGAACGAAAAAAAAAGGAAAGAGGGGCAGCACGAGGGAGACCGTCGATGCGGACAAGCGAAGCTTTGTTCGTTGCGCACCGGAACAAAGAAACGAAAACAAATCGTACCCCACTGTTTACACTGCGATCGCGACTCGAGAGACGATTTGCGCGGAGTGTCAATGATTCATATGATCTCGTATGATCGTCTCGATACGATGTGATCGAACGTCGATGACAATCTTAAGAAAATTGAACGACAATATTTTTGTGACGATACGAAGCAAAAATCGTGTCCGCAAAAAAAACGGTCTTTCTACGCATGTGCTGGTTGACGCGCAGCAGCAGCACCCCCCGTCGGTAAATTTTGCAGCTAGATGGCTCCCCGGTATGGTTTTAGTCGCAGGAGACTTACGCAGCGTGACTCTCAACTCGCCGTTGAAAAATTGCATATATTTATTACGTACTCAAACAAAAAACAAGATCGCGTTTCAAAAAAGAACTCGCCTAATTTTGCCTTCGAACAAACGTTAATCGAGTTCGAGTCGTCGGTCGTTACGCTCTTTCGTGTCACTCGAAATTAATTCGTTCGTACTTACGTGTTTTGTTTTTTGTTCTCCTCGCGTTCAACCGGCACGAACCGCACTCGTCGATAACACTGCAACTATATGCCGGAAATTCGAAAAATAAGAACTTTTGGGGAAATTCGATATATATTTTCTTGCCGAATATATATTTGTATTTCGTATAAACGATCCTTCCGCGCACTAGACAGAATATTGAACGTGTTACGATCCTGTACTGATCTGAGCCGCCGTTCTCGTTGCTCCTCGCTTTTATTCTGGCGTCCAAGTCCGAGCGAACGTATTATACACAAGCACCGTGCGCGAGAGTGTGTCGTGTGTGTACATAGCGACGGTGCGACGCGAGACCACCGATGTTCCTCGCTGCAGCACTCTCGTCCGTGTAACATCGTCTATTGGCCTGGACACGCTTCGTAAACGTTTCCATCGTCTTTCGCCATTGGGTGGATTCGAATTTTCGAGCCGTTGGATCCTAACGTAAAATAGTCGCGAGGCGAGTCTTTCTTTCTCTCTCTCTCTCTCTCTCTCCCTTCGTGACGAGGACGACCTTAAAAACCGAACGCCTGTGACACGTGTATATATATAGCGCAGGACAATGAGACTCGTGTTATGGAATATCTTTTTCTCCACCCCTCTCACACACTCTTTCTTACTCGCCGTTTGTTTTTCTCCTTTTTTACACGGACAAGCCTTTGTCCATCAACGCCTGGAGCAGCTGCACTTTTCCCCCTAGACCATTATTGATACAATGTTACTTAGTCCGAGTACACTTGTCAAAAAGTCTACAAATAATTCAGGTGCAACGTTAATTCCTCGATCGATCGTTTTTAATTAAATTTTAACATGAATCATAATAACAAAAAATCTATTGGTTTTAATAAAAATAATTATCGTTATGCGCAATAAATAAATAAATAGTAAAGCGTGTTGGAAAATGTATTGAAAAAAATTCGAGTGCGATCAAAGTTTGGGTTCTTCAGAACACACAGAAAAATAGAAAAATAGTAGAAAAATTGAAGTTATTAATTTTTTCGGCGTGTTAGTTACCCGAAACCGGCATTGTTACCGAAGGACTCGCGGTATCATTAAAATATATTTCATTTTAATAAAGACGATTTTTATTAGGCCGTTCTCATAGTTGTCTATCTTCATAGGCTTTAAAGGGTCCGAAATAAGTGAGGCATTGATAAGAGTCGTGAGGCCTGTTGGTAGCTAATTCTGATGCAAATTTCGGTACAGTGATTTATTAGAAGATCCATGAAGCTCGCAGGCTCATCATCGTCTTAGCAACGGTCGACGACGGTTGGAGACAAAGATTCCTCGTGGGTGATTCATGTAGTGCGAAAGTCTACTACTACTCTACTGCCGTATAACTGTCCCTCTGAAACGTACGTGGGATGTAACGTCGGTTAAGGTAGAAAAAAAAATTTTCCGAATACGGCGATTCCGATTATAACTGGTTTCGATGGTTCGGTTCGCTTTGTGACCAAGATTTATTGGAAATTTTATCGGGTTTGTAGATAAACAAAGACAGAGCTTCGATTTCTCAATAACGACATTAATCGTTTGGTCGATATTCTACCCATTACCGACACCAGTATTTATTTATTTACTCGCGGCATTTTTGTCGTATTTCCATTTTATCGGAATAAACTCGAAAAAAACGTCCAAAAATAGACAGAGAAAGGAGAGAGAAAATAGACAATTTTAGAAAACTATGATTTATTGTAAAAAAATTCACAATAAATATATGCATATACATGTATAAAATCAGACATCGGCACTTCGAAAGATAAAAAATACACAGTTCCGTAGGTCAATCAGCTGTCGTGTACCGGCAGAGGATGTTCGTATTTTGGTTTCGTAGCCTCTAAGACTTCCGCCAGAAGGCACTGTTATTAGTCGTAAATTTGGCTTACCATGAAAAGGTCTGAATTGAGTCTAGTACATCGAGCGGTGTTACTAACGAGAGTTTTAATATACTAGAATGTTAATATACTATATTGTGTTGTGTTATACAAGAAATTGCTGATTTCACCACCATATTATAAGGCAAATTTGACTGAAAAGCCATTTTAAACCTCACCACCCTCTCAATCCTAATCGCTTCAGAACTTCCCGTGCTTACCGTCAGAGTGGGTCAAACTTCTTTTGTACACAAACTAATATCATAAGCTAATCATGTAATCGGCAATTTCACCACTACTGCCATCCTACGGTTCGAAGTGAAGGTTACATTACCAGCACTCGGAGCGGTACACAGATCCCCGTCTGCCCCTCCGCCATCAGCACAAGTGAGGAATCTCAAGATTCCGTTGTAGAATGCTACCTTACTTCGAAGCTCGAATCTAATAAGCTGTTTGGGTATAGTGGGGGCTAGGTTCGAACGGAAAACAGTGCGAAGATTGTATAAAAGAATTTCGTCTTCTTTTTATTTTTTTAATCAGCACAGAGAGTGCCTCGAAGAGTGTATCATCGGTGTAATCAAATTACGGGAAAACGCGTAGTGATCAGTGTGCTCTCTGCTTGTGAATGACAAGCACTGGTGCTCTTTTAACGTTCTGCCACACGAAAAATCCGAGATACTCGCTGCTATGGCGAGTAACGAGGAGACGAATACTTCGTGTCCTTTGCGAAATAGGCTTTCGGTGAAAAAAGAAGGTGATGAAATGGTCAATAGCCTTGGCACAGCAGCCTCATCAGACACGAATGAAGGAGTACAGTTGCGCGCCGCTACAGACAGTTTTCCGAACATCAATGAGAGACCGGTCGAGGATATATCTATCGAGGTTTTCTACAAACCTCATACAATCACGCTTCTCCTAATCTCGATAGCTGCCGTTATTTATTTCGCCTTTGTCAGGTAAATCTAATCACATCTCTCTGTGTAAAACATGTCGCGCTCGGGTGTCTTTTGTTGTTGCATTTGAGAAAGATCCGGGCAATGTCGATCACGGGTCAATACTGATAACTCTAATTACGTACGATACAACGATGCACTTCAAATTATTTTTTTCGGCCTTTTAGACGAACAGTCATTTATCAAAACGCGCGGTTGCTACACACACACACACACACACACAAAATATATATAAATTACCTTCAAAATCAGATTGTTTATACACTGATATAAAAATGCCAACCCGTAAATAAAATTTCATTAATAATTTAACTACACATTTTCGGTCGCACGTGAGGCATACTTTTGACTTTACCATTTATTTTGATTCAATTATATACGTGTATTAGATAACGTACAAATACAACATCATGATTTTATATTGTATGCACAAATCTAATGTGCGTTCGAGGAAATGCCGGTCACATGCGAACGATAATTGTAGATGCTTTTTCAGCTATCTAGCCTATTGCAGGTTAGGAATAATGTTTTTTGAAGTTAAGCATAGCATTTGGCCGTAGATCTCCTGTATGCTTGATGTTCGCAAAGGACGGTATATCACAGATGCATACTCACACACCGCACGATATCGCAACAATATTTGAGAAATATTGAATAACCTTTATACGATTGTTAAAGTATATTTCAAATATCGTACATTGTGTAACTAAAATGTAAACGTGACTTACCATTCGGTTTAGTGCATAACTGATATATACAAGCGTACACAATCTCATACACACTAAGAGAAAGTGAGAGAACTATTGTTACATAATGACTGAAATATCGACAACCATTCATTCATGCGTATGAGTCGTATGACGAATCATGAGATTTTTGTTCCTACTCAATTTCCTACTACTCAAAATATTCACGATGATTATTTCAGAACGCACATTTTCTGACATTGAGTGCTAGATATTGAATCGAATGTCTCATATAATCAACGTAAACAAAATTTACTATCCATTTATGTTACGAATCAACGTAAACAAAATTTACTATCCATTTATGGTCGAATCATAGTTTTTATTAGATCGGAAAATTTCAAACGATCTTAAGTAAAGAGTTCATTCCGTTAGTGACCGGCATTGCCATGTTTTTCCTCGCAATTCTCTCATTAAAATATTAAACAACTTACGTTTTTTTGCTTTCTCATTACTAATACGAATTGAATTGTTCATCGGTACTACACGTCGTTCGAGTGTTCCGATTCGACGAAATCGTAATATTATGTCAGATAACTTTATCGGACTTACGGATAAAATTATTCTGTGCAGAGATGTCACGAACGTGGAGGACAATCTTTGGGCCGGTATACTCTGCGTTATCTTCTTCTTTCTCATCATATCCGTCTTGACGTTTCCAAACGGACCATTCACGAGACCTCATCCGGTAGTCTGGAGAATAGTATTCGGGTGCAGTGTCCTGTATCTCATGTTTTTGCTCTTCATGCTGTTTCAAAGTTACGAAACAGTGAAAAAGATTCTGGTCTGGGTCGATCCTGGCCTGGCATCATTTCACATCGACATGGACAAGGAATACGGCGTCAACTGTTCGGACATAACTATCGAAAAGATCTGGAATCATCTCGATGTCTTTGCCCTAGGACATTTTCTTGGCTGGGCGTTCAAAGCGATACTCATTCGTCATTTCGGGTTCCTCTGGGCAATCAGTATAATGTGGGAAGTGACGGAGATGGCTTTCGCTCATCTGCTTCCAAATTTCATCGAATGCTGGTGGGACGCGATGATCTTGGACGTGTTGGTCTGCAATGCTTTGGGTATATGGGTCGGTTTGAAGATATGCTCGATACTGGAGATGAGAGAGTACAAGTGGGTCAGCATACGAGACATCGAGAGCACGACTGGGAAACTCAAGAGGGCTGTATTGCAGTTCACACCTGCCAGTTGGACCTCGGTCAGATGGCTCGATCCCACGTGCACGCACATGCGTTTCGTGGCACTCTGTCAGTTGGTTATCTTCTGGCAGGTATCCGAACTCAATACTTTCTTCCTGAAGCACGTTTACGAGTTTCCGCCGTCGCACATATTCGTAGTTGCGCGACTCGGTCTCGTGGGCGTGATAGTCGCGCCCTCGGTGAGGTAAGGATTTTCATTGTACACGAATCCTAGGAAAATAACTACATGGATGATAAAATATGTAAAAGTATAATATCGGATCGATCGATCCTCGGGCTTAGTTCCACAAATAACGATTATAGTTTGTCGGTAATGATAATTCGTGTATTTTTTTGTACAGGCAATATTATATGTACGTTACGGATCCGACGTGCAGTCGTGTCGGTACACAGTGTTGGGTTTACGGCGCTATAATGGTTACCGAGGCTCTGCTTTGCATAAGACACGGTGCTGAACTCTTCGAGCGCACACAGGCGGTCAACATAATCGTCTGGTTGATGTGCCAGTCGTTCGTATCCGTTCTGTGCGTCTACGGCTGCGTAGTGTGGCATCGGTACTTCGAGGTATCACTTTTCAGTCTTTCACCGGTCTCATGGTTTCTTTTTTTTATCCAGTCTTTCATTGATTTTCCTTCGTAACTAACTTGACCGTAATATTACTCATATGTGTTTTATAATATTTTTTGTTATTGTTTTTCTGTTTTCTTGTGCATCGCGCATGGCACACTTATATCATTACAGACGGACAAGCTAAGCCCGTCGCCGTCCCAACAGGACAAGAGTTTCGCTGAATCGACAAATGGCGATGGTACGTGTTCCTTGCTACGATAAAAAAAACAGAAACAAAAACAAAACGTAACGATCGATCATTCATGCAATTAATTCAACGAATTGGGCTCGATGATTTTTTCAACTAATTTTTGTTTTGACACGATAGTTGTGTGGATTTGAGTCTCGGTAGATAATTGACAAGATACGAAACTTTATCGTAAGCGAATAAAACTAAATAAATATCATGAATACTTTATTCTTATTTACAGGGAACGTGGCTGACGATACGGCAGCGCTGGATAACATGGACAAAAAGCAAATATGAGACCGCCGGTGCTAAGCGATAAATGATAAAAAGAAAAACAAAAAATTACAGCGATACACCGAAAATTGTTAAACTTTCTAGTCCTTAACGACGTGATACGAAACTGCGATTCGAGTTTTGTGGTTTACGAGCCATACAAAGAAAGAAAAGAAAAATGGAAAACGAAAATTGGAACGCTTTATGACGTGCATAGGAACGAATGAGTGATTGTTCTCCTCGTTTGATCTGTGATAATCGACGTTTCGTTTTTGTTTTCTTTTCTTTTTTGTTGTGCCGAGCACACGCAAGCGGCCGTTCTCGTTAATGACGATCAGGCCGGATCGGGCGAACCACTCCGATACTCCAAGTGAGGAAATATTCCACACGTTAGGGTCGGAAGTAACTGTGAGCCTTCGGGACATTTCCATGATTCGCCGAGAAGTTTGTTGTTCGAGGCAGCCGCGAAGATTCTTACTCTGCTTGGGAGTGTTGGATTCTCGTAAAGAGATACGTAAGACGATGCGAGCGACCGCTTCGTGCAATGAGTCTGCGAAAAAGTTAGATTAGTTAATAGAGACCGATATTCGTGGCAGTTTGACGAGAGAATATAATTCGCCGAATTAATGAGAATATTTGATGACGGGAAGGAGGACGATCATCTCAAACCTGCGCATAGATGAGATAGAAGAGCTGACTGACGCTCAAATCGAGCCAAGGCAATCGACTGACCGAAGCATCTTTGCGCAAACGAGCCAAAGTATCGTGAGCGAGTCTCATACCCACGACGTCGGACAGCCTCTCGTTCAACGTCAATCGTGGAATCTTTAAACGTAGTAGTTTTATGTTTTCTCTCTCTCTCTCTCTCAATCCCTATTCTCTACTGTCGTAACTCGAGTTTAGTTTAAAAAGAAAAAATGTAAGTTCCTTCGTTACCTTGAATGTCACGCGTTGTCCCGTGGCCGGAAGCGACATTTCCACGTCCTCTTGATACATGGAAGATTGCTGACAAGCTATGTAATCCTCGAAAATCATCTTCGTCGAATCGTTGTCGGTCATTAGAGCGAATTCGGAATATCGCGAACCGTTCCAATAACGTATTCCTGAAACGAGATCCCACCGATTATGCGACAAAGAAAATCCCAGGAGATTACAGACTTCCTGTATTGGGAAAACTGTTTTTTGTCTCCCCGTGTACTTAAATAATTATTTTTAAAATACAGAAATTTACCGTTCGTATCAAAGTTGTGAGCGATTTCGCGAGCCACGAGGTTGCCGATTAGCGCCAAACTGAGTTGATCGAAATGTGCCCCAATTTCCGACAATAAGGACCAGTCGATAGAGCCAAAGGGCATAGCGATCAGATTCAATCCATAGATCGTTCGAGGACTCGACTGAAACGGCGAAGCGAAGATTGTCCAACTGGATACAAGATACAAAAATCGAGTCAGCACACACATAGCGAATAAACAATTTTACGCTTTTTATGGATGAAGTTATCTTGTATCACGTACATTTGTTCGGGATCATTAGGATTCTTCTGTAATACGCTGTATATCATGAATCTGTATTTTTTCATCAAAGTCAAAGAATTCTCGAAATAGTTGTCAGTGATGTTTAACTGTAAATAAAAATTAAAAAAAAAACACAGGAACGATACAATACATGGCTACATAAAAAAACGCTTTGAGCAGTGAATAAAAGTGGAGAAAATCGTAAAAACGATATATACCTCGTACGAATAATTCTTATTGTCCAAAGAGACTTCCGGAAGTGACATTCTCATATCATCCAATTTCTCCAGTAATACGTCTCGACCCCATTCGAGAGCCCATTCGGAATTGCGTAACTCCATTCTCAAAGTTTCCTTCAGTTCTTCAAAGATTCTTCGCATCTGTTGCGAGATAAAAATATTCTTCATTGTTCCTCCTTTACATAACGTTTTCATCTTTCTTTACATACTTCTGGTCGAATAAATATAAAAATCTGGCAAGTCTAGCCATCATCTTCAATTTTGTGTACCCCACTACGTCCGGTCGAATGGGAACTCTCGCCTAACTGACCGTCATAAAGTGAGAAATAAGGGTATTTGCCTGTCTTCGACGACGCGGGCTCGATGACTCACAAGACAATTAAATATTTGGCTCCCAAATGCCGAGCACATATTCTGTTCAAACCTTTTTTTTATATATAACATTATTTTCGGAATGTTCGAAGGTACGTGACTTCTTTGTAATTGCTAGACTTACCAGACACATGTCCCGAGCTCTTGAAAAAAATTCCTCTCGTTTTCTAGCAACGCTTTTTCTTAATTTCAAAAACCTTTTGAGATTGGTCACGACAAATCTCCGCCTTCTACAGGAAACTCTGGAGTGACCAATCAGTAATTTTGCATAAAATAAATGGTGAAGAGTAAAGACCGGAGAGACTCTTCAGAAAGCTGTAGAGCTCCAGTCTATCGCTAAACACAGCATACGTCAGTCGTTCAAATTCGAGACGCGATTTGTTAAACTCACAACTTGTTTGTAACGTTAAAAATAAATCGCAAATCAATTTCTGCAATCGATTCAACGATTTGAAACAACTCGAGTTTGTAAGCGAAAAGGCCTTACAGCCCTGTTCGGTCATTATTTTCGACCGCGCCGGTATCACGTACGCTATATTGCGAGCGAGAAGCAACAATCGTCATCGACTCTTTGATTATTTCTTACCAAAAGCTTCATACCGCGGAACTCATTGGGTGTGAACGACGAAGCGTATAGGCGAGAAGCTTCCTTCTTCATAAAGTGAACCGCGTTGTGGAAACATTGTTTCTCCAAGTCTCGCGAAGATTTTGGAACGACCAGCTTTCAACAAGATTAGAAATCTTAGAATCGCAGCTTTGGTATGGTAAAAAAGTCGATTGTTTGTGTTCTACCTACGTCTTGGTAAATATTCTGGGCGTAAAGACCCATTAGGGCATTATTGAGTCCAAGCTTGTTTTTATCGGCGAAACCCTCCAAGTGTCGAAATGCCCTCGTTAGCTGGTCCTTGTGATAAATTTGTAACTTAGCGTTTGGTCCCAGTTTCACACCGGTCAAGGAGTGAATCAATTGTGTCCAATTTACCTGCAAATAGAAGATGAACAAATTTGTCTCTCCATGTACAGAGAATTTTATGATATTTTTTTAGTTACCAATTTCCAGTCGGTCTCAAGATTCCCGAGAGTCGTAAGGACGTAATTTTTCGATGTGTAAGAATCTTGGATTTCGCTCTCGGTCGAATAGAACTAGAAAAAATGTAGAGCGTCGAGTTACGCCGAATGAGTTAGTCAAACGGTTTATTTTTTTTCTTTACTTTACCATTAATATTCCGTTTATGATGTGGAGATCTATATCAGCGACTGTTTCGTCGAGGTGCTTTGATACGTTGTACGGATTTCCCAAATCTTCGAAAATGCCGAGATCTTTCAAGGCTTTGTATATTCCCGTCACATCAGCTTTCACACCATTCTGAATAAAAAGAAAAGTCGATCAACGATGTTAAGAAAAAAACTCATAATTTATAATACTTACTCGGCATTTTTTGTAGATCTCGTACAAACGACCGAGATCGACATTTTCGTGAAGAGTCTCTTCTTTGTTCTCGTCTTGACACCGATTTTCGGCATTCATGAATTGAAAAGGATTGGTATCAAGAACTGGTCCAATTTTCAGGGTGAAAGAATCCGGATTCATTTCATTCACGTCGGGCTGGATGTCGAATAGCAAAGGCCTTTGCAATATTTCACATGTACAAAAGTAAGCGTAACATTTTCAATATATAAACGGTAAAAAAATGCTACATTCAATTTTATCAAACGGTGACTTATTTTTACAAAAACAAATTCCAAAGTATCATTTTGATAAGGAAACAAAATTGAAATACAACGATTTCTTACCTATTGTAGAGCAACATATTTGTAAACATTGTCGTGAAGTCTTTAAAACCAACAGGCCATTTTTCGGCGGTATAGAACTTTCCTACTTTTTCCAGATGCTCCTTAGCTAAAATAATTTCCATCATTTATTAAATATATTAATCTCAAAGATTTGAAAAGCACGTTAACCTACCTAAATTAATTCTACGATGAATATCAAAGCTGCTTTCGTACGTCAAGCAACTCTCGTAATATTTGTAGAACCGAGAAGACTCCGGATGTTTACTTTTTCGGGCTTGAGCTGGAAGAGCAAAGAAACGTTGAAAAAATGTCCTTTTTTAAGATTCACATTTTCTTAATACACAAGATACTTGCTCGCAATTGTCTCGTACACTATTGGCAATAGATTTCTCTCGTTTATCTGACTATCTGCTTCCAAACCACCGCAGGCGTACTCATAAAAATCGTCGCAAGGGTCGGCAGAATGATTCATGTACGAAAGTACTTTACTGGCAAATTGTTTACAACTTCCGGACTCGCAAATGTATTCTTCGGGTTCTCGAATATTTTGAGATGCCAGAGTCGTAATTTTCTCGATAATATTAGCGGTAGTAATCTCAACTCGTTTCTCAGTCGTAGAAGGTATAGCAGGTTGCGTCGAGGTAGTTCGATAGATCCGATCGATCGACGAGGATACAACTTTCGTGCTCGGGCTCTTAGACGATTCTATCGATTTTTGAGTCGTACTAGATTCCATTTCTTCCAGCCAATCTTTCATCGAATCTTCCTTTTTCGTAGTTGACGTTTCGTTACCGAAATACTTGGCAACCAGCAATCGTAGCAAAGACGTATAATCGATAACAGACGCTGTTGTCGTTTTTAAGTCTCTCGTAGTTTCTTCAATGTTTTCGAACGAATGCGTCGTGGAAACGGAATCGATGGATTTTTTACTAGTTTCCATCGTAGACATTTCGGTAGTCGGAGCAAAAGTCTCTGTAAAAGATTCTTCTTTCTTCACTGTAGATTCTCCATTTTTCTCGGTTCCTGGAGAAATCGAACTCGTGCCATTCCGAATAAATTCTACCGTTGTCGTCTCAGGGGTAGAAAAAGTCTGAACAGTCGTCGTAAGGTCTCTCTGTGTATTTTCAATTCCCGTAGATGTTTCTTGCGTTGTACCAGTTGCTTGGATTTCAGTGACTTTCGTCGAAGCATTATTGGGATATTGTTCGAACGGAACTTCAGTCCCTTCTGATTTCTTCCGATCATCTTTTGTAACTTCGGGATGATGCGTGGTCGTTAAATGCTCGCCTTTTATTCTTGCCATCTCTATTGAATCTTCTTCATTTTCGGCACTATCCGGCAATGAGTGAAATTTCTTCCAAGGCCAACTTGCGAGAATCAGAACAATGCAAAGCAGAAGAAATATGAGCATCGCCAGCACACAACTTTTGTACGATTGATCACGTTGTGCGGCTTTGCCCTCTTCACGGCTAGTTACGTGATAAGTACCGCGGGACGGCATTTCGCTCGTCAAATTTCTTTTCACGTTTCTATCAAGAAGTCGATGCCGCACTGAAGATATTTTGCAGTTCACTAAATTCTTGTGATCAAAAAGGCCCCAATGCGGTAACCAGTAGTCGGCAACAAATAAAAAGAACGGTGGATGTGGTTTGCGATAGTCACTTCCTTCCAAACGATATCTTGCTGGCTAATGAATTCTTTTTGCACCGATTTCCGGCACTCTTACAAACCGAGTTCCATCGTGAGGGAAACCACAAGAATTTCTAAGTGAAGAAAAAATAATAACGAGCTCTCACCGAGTAGTTATAAGTTACTTATATTGTATTTTCTTTTCTTTGTATAATACAATTATCACAGATACGTAAGCTACAAAATATCGTTTCGCTATTGTAAAATGCATTTTTCCCCCTTCGTTTTACGAAAAACTGTTATTTTTTTTGTTCTCATCCATTGCACGTGCGACGGCAACTTAACTAACGTTACTCTCTAAATATACTATATCGTAGATTCGAAGTTAATAAAAAGTATGCGTAGTAAAAGTTTTCTTATACGACACCGCCGATTTGATAAGACGATAGGACGTCGATCGTGGGCTTCACGTCGTCCGTGTCCGACGATTCCGAAAACATCAGAGCCTCGATAGTCGAATTGATCTCTCTCTTAATTGTAAATTTGTTCACCTTCTTTACACATATTTCGTCCTCGTAGTCGCTCACCCTCGCATCTTCTGAGATTGACTACAAGAATTACCAATAAAAAGATAAAAAACATATCTAAAAATGAATTCAAAAATTTCATTTCTCGTTAACATAAAGTTGAATTACTTTCTTCTGTGTTTCATCTAATTTTGATTTTTCTTTTTCCGTTATACCATTGGCCGACTTCATCTGTCTTTTGGGTGTTGGCTTTCGCGGTTTGAAAGTTCCAGAAGCTTTTTTTGGAAGTTGCGAGCTCGTGTGCTTCTTCGTCTCCGTCATCTGTTCGCAATTGTGCGTCATAAGTTGCTCCTTAGTCTTAAATGCCTGGCAAAATAATAATCGTTTTTTTTTGTTGTAATTTATATTAGATTTATTTTTTTCCTTCCTTTGCGTAAATTACCGTCAGTTGCTTACGTGCGAGCAGATATCACACTTCAGGTTGTGTTTGTTGAGTTCGTGATGCTTTAGAGCTTGGGCCCGATGAAAATTTCTATTGCAATGACTGCAATTGAAACGTTTGATGTTGCTGTGTGTCAAAATATGTCTCTTGAGCTTATCGGGACGCGAGAATTCACTCGTACAACCCAAGTAACCCCGAAACGGACACTTCAGTTTCTTCGTTAAATCGTGAATGAGCATGTGACGTCCAAGACGATCTTTTCTCTTAAATCTTGCATGACATTGCTATTAATAAAAAATATATTTCACGTCACATAGATCAGATATTTTTATTTATTGTTCGTTATTGTAAAATCCAACGATCTACTTACCGGACATGTGAACGGTGTTTCCTCGCTGTGTATCAGCTTGTGATTAGCGAGATATTGTTCGGTTTTGAAGGCTTTGCCACAATGTTCGCAGGCAAAACGCGCCGACGATACGTGAGTCTTTAAATGTCTTCGTAAAAATCTCTCGATCAGAAAACTCTTGCCGCAATGAGGACAGGCGTAATCGTGAGTTGTCGTTTCGGTGTGATGCTGAAGAGCCTCGAGATTGGAAAATGACGATTTGCAGATCGAGCAGCAATAATACTTTTCCGTCGTTTTTTGCTTCTGGACGGAATGAGCGTACTGATGATTACCAAGATCGGAGAGTGTATTGAACACCTCGCCGCAAACGTGACATCTGTACTCGGAACGCTTATGACTCTTCGTATGCTCGAGAAAATCATCCAATTCGGCGAACATCATACTGCAACTGCTCTGAACGCATTTGTAAACCTTTAGGGTCATGTGAGAAACTATCAAATGACCCTTGAGGGCTTTGTACGAGTCGAAAATCTCTTTGCAGAATTGACAGTGATAAGTTCGATCGATGCTACCGTCCGGAGGTGCCTTCAAGGTACATGCAACAAAAATTGATAAAATTGTTTGTTTTCTTCATAAATCGCATCTTTTTGGAATATTTAAGATCATGATACTGTCAATTTTGTTTTGTCTTGTTTGTTTCGTACTTCCGGCGGTAAGGAGTGTATGGCCGTTCCTGGCCACACTTTGTGCGACGACATGTGTTTCTTGACATTGGATTTCTGTGCGAATGCACGTCCGCAGACTACGCACTGGTAAGGCTTTTCTCCGGTGTGTGACCGCTCGTGTTGCTGCCAATAAAATTTCTTGGTGAATTGTTTTTCACAGTAGCCGCACTTGTACTGAAATCAAAAAGAAAAGAGTGCGAACTTCTTATATGGGACGATTTGTTTCCCAAAGTTTATGATTTATGACGAACATTTACTTTTTTACCTTCAAATTTTGAGTTTGACCGACATTACTGTCTTCCTCTTCGGTCTGCTCGTCAACGTTCTCGATAATATTGTCCAATCCATTGTGCATTGGCACAATGTCGTGATCCGAAGATACATCAAAAACACCCTCGTCCCGATTGAGATCGTTGCACAAAGATTGGCCGACCTCGCCGGCGTCGTGCATCAGCGGGTCGACATCCGCATTTTCCACCGGATCCGGAAAAGCATTTTCGAGATGTTCCGCATTGAGAATAATTGGTACTCCAAAACCCGAATCCTGAGTCAGATAATTGGCTCCTTCTTGATCCATGCTGTAACATTGCGGAAGACATTTTTTCATTAAATCAGCATAGTCTCGATTAGCGATATTGAATAAATCGAATGTTTACCTAAACAACATGTCCGTTTCCTCAAGTATGATGGATTCTCCGAGCTGATCATTCTGTACGAACGTCTCTTGCGGATCGTACTGTATTTCATCTTGACAAGGATCATCCATGTGAACGGTAACTTTACTGTCCTCGCTTACTAAATACTGACTCAGATCTACCGTTCGCTCTTGTACTTTCAGGTGTTCACGTTTGTGTAAGAGAAACACGTGCAAAGACGTAAATTGGCTTTTGCACTTTCCGCATTGAAAAATATCCTCCTCATCTTGGTCTATCGCTGAGAAGCGCAATTGGCACAAACAAAATTTGGTTAAAATTGAAATCGCAATCGTCATTAAATTTTTGTCCGATATATGGAAAAGCGGCATGGCAGATATTTTTTCTTAACGGTGAAGCCGAGGTGATACAAATTTGAAATATTCTATGTACATGATAGAGAGTTGGGTAAAAAAATTTGATCGCTTCGTTCTAAATCTCTGAAGTAGCTTGGATGGAAGGACTACGTCGCGAAATACATACCGGACTGCTCAACCTCGGTGATAAGTGTCGGAGATTCAAGCAGAGATTGTACTGTAGAACTATCCAGAGATACGCCTGGAAAATACGAGTGGAAGGTGCAAGTAGAAAAATCACTGGAATTTATTGTTTTATACGCGTAAATATTTGGTTACGCCTCGAGTCCTTCGTTCGAATAGGTTAATCTCGCTCCAATGTATTGAAATTTTATATTCACCTGTTAAGGCGTCGAATAAAGACTGGGCCATGACACTAGGTTACTTCAACTACCATTTATATTTTCGAAAAATGCATAATAACAAAGAATTCAAAAAAAGTATTATAGTAGTAAAAAGACGACTCTACAACTTGAAAACATACCGACTAGAGATGGAAGTTTTCAGAGTGGACTGTCATATAGAAAAAAATAACATGTATGGCTGCGTTCGAATAGTGAAATACAGTTTACTCTCTACGAAGTCGGTCGATTAATTGCAATTTTTTAAAATTTTTCGAAAAATTAATTGTTTATCTAGGTATTTCTTAGTTCGAATATGAAGTTTGTTGAACAAACGTTTACTTCTTCAGAAACAAATTAAACAAATTGTAAATAGCAAAATGGATCTTACGCTGAAGTAAATAGCATAAAGGAGCTCGAGATCAGCGTGAAGTTCGTTGTTTATTATCGATTTCTAGGGACTTTTCATATCCCCAAAAGTTGTCTCTCCAGCCATTTTTCGATACTCGACAAACTTCGCGACATACGGTAAGCACTGAGCATATAACACACACACATACACAAGGAGAAAAACGACAAATCGTATCGAAGAGATCGACGACGAGGCGACAACGACGAGAGAGTGCGAGAGAGATCCCACGACGATCTGCCTATCGTTACACCTGTGGCACGGCTGCCAAGGTAAGTTTTATCAAATGGCGATCAAATTGTCTTATTTACAGATACGATATACGCTCACAATAGAGATATCTCGCTCTTGCGCGATCTATTGACTTTCGTCCAGCTGCGTCAAACGTGCATTGTCCCTCCGCAAGTGTTGACATCCATACCTATACGAGAAACACTTTTCACCCCTTTTTCTAACAGAATTAGCCCATATATATATAAAATTGAAATCGGTGTCGCGCAAAGTTCAAATTCCTCATGCCTGACGTGTTTCGCGGTTTTGTCATTGTTCCCTAAATTTGCACCGTATCTCGTCAAATATGCGGGACATCGACAAAAGATGAATCCTTTGTACGACTACTCTCGCATTTCCTTTCTCTCTCTCTTTCTGTTTCTATGCGGAGTATGCATGCCCATTTTCGGAAACATTCGTCCGTCTCACTCGCACCCCTCGTTCACCCCTTTTTTTTCTCTCTTATGTCGACTTTCTCCCACTCCTCTAACCTCACACCTATCTCCTTCCTCCTACTCTTCTATCTCTAACAGATTTTATATAGTTCCGTCTTTTTCCCCGCCACAAGTCCGCGCGCGCTCGATGCGAATGTTGCCACGGTCTCTCACATGGTTTTCGTATGTATATAAATTATTTTTATCATAACCCTGATCGATCCTGCGATTTCGAGTGTGGTCGAACATATGTTGCTTCTCCAAACGTGAGTTCCCGGTGTTTCTCGTTCTTATTTCTGTTTGTTCTATACGTAAAACATTTCCCACGAGACAGTCTTCCGATTAAAAATTATTTGGTCTGTGCCGGCAGGGGGGGGGGGGGGGGCGATGTGTGTATGCGCTATTCGCGTAAGGTTTTGCCGCTGCGCGCTACTTCGTAGAAAGGTTTACCCGGCCCTTTTTTTATAATGAGTTATTTTTAAATCGCCCTGTGTTGCGAATTTCTGGCGTTTCCCCGTTGCCGAGTACTCAACGCTTTACTAAACACAAGAAAAAGCTAAACGCTCGTTTCCGGGACTCCGTGTGTTTCTACTATCAATGAAACCCTTTGTTCTTTTTTTCACCCCTCGGTCCTTTTCTTGCAGCTATGTTTCCTTTGTTCCTCCATAAACACCCTAGCCTGCGAGATTTATCCATGTGTCAATATTTTCAATCAATGTAGATATTATTCGCTACATTAATGTATTCACCGTATGTTTATCCAACAAACACTGTTATCGCGTCCCGTCCACATAATCCAAATAAGTCGATAGGAGCGTATCAACCCAGGGCATGGCAGAGCTGACTATTTGCTCATGAATTATTAATCCAGTCAAGAGACGTCTGGTAGTTGGTAGACAGTGTTTTTTTTAATCGAATCAGCCAAATTCTTATCTCTCGGAGTTAGGTTTCCTCGACGATAGTAAGCTGTATTATAGAGAATTCAAATGCTACAGAAGCTATAACTATTAAGTTTCTCTGTCATCGTTCATAAAGCTTCTTCTATGAGAGAGCCGATGTGTGTCAACTCAACGTACCTTTTTCTTTTTTTTACATAGAACGCAACAATGGCCACTACGCAGCTTACCAGGCTCAGAACAATAAAGAAAATCGAAAAACCTATGAAGCCTCTCAAGCTGAGCCAACGCCACCCGACCTTCGATGGGCGGATAACGACGGGTCAGTCACCTTTTCATCTTTTTCTTTCTCTTTTGCAACTTTACTTCTGTTTGAACTTGCGTGGCTAGTTATACGCTTTTTCTTAACAGTGGAGGATTTAGTTTCCCTGATCGACAATGTTGCTGTGCACCTTATAAACGGCATCCACGATAAATCGCTGCAGATGAACATAATTACAATGTGCAATACTCTCAAACTTTATGGTCTACAGCTGGAAGAAATATATAAAGGTATAATTCAATGAATTATATTTTTGAGATTAAGTAAAAAACGGTTATGACCAATCCTTAAATTTGTTTCCTTTGCTCTACAGATCAGCTGGACAGAGCCTTTGTAGCGATGAGAAATGGAAGCCAGGACGAGAGGCTTGACCAGACGACCAGGGCTCACTTGCTGGAAGTTATTGAGCTCAGAGCCAAACAATGGCGTCACAACGATTCGATGGACACCTATTATAATCAAAAATTGTCCACATTCGACAATGTATGAGACTTTCCTATATTTTTACAAGTTATTAGATTTCTTCCACCAGAAGTTTAAAAAAAAAACAATTTTTTCGAGGGTTTTTAAAGATTCACAAAATAAATTCCTGAGAGAATTTCGAAACACCAAAATCGTAAAACAAACTCGCCGGACGAACGTTAATTTAAGGTTCATCGTTTAAATCACGTCACATGCGCGAATTATTTGCCATTGCTAATTTGTATATTTTTTCGATTGTTCAGCAAATCGATCCGTTGATCATGGAGTCACCGACGACTCCGCTATCGACTCCTCTCGTAGGAATGTCGTCTCCCCAAACGGCGCCGATGCTCGGAATCGGCGAAGTAATAAAGAATAGCGGAAGATTCGCTAAACCAACACGAATGCCCGGCAAGAATTACTGCAAGGACGAAGTTGTTATTCGCAATAGCGATTCGGGAAAAGGTGAGAAACAATTTTTTATATTTACTGGAAGAAGCATTATTATGTATCTTTTGTTATTCCCCCTTATCACTCTGTCGGGATGAAATATTTTCTGTGATTCTTTCCACGATTTCAATGAAACGGCCAAGCCAATAATTTCGCGATAAATTCTCTCGTATATATATTAAGAAGAATGGTATCTCTTTCCGTATTTTTAAAAATGTTTGCACGAAAAAACAGTGATGGGAATAAAAGGGAGACGGGTTCACATGATCGAAGAGCTCAGCGAGACGATCATCTCCTTCCAGCGAGGTAAAAAGGAAACAAAAAAACCAACAAAACAAACAAACAAACAAAAACCAACAAATAAAAATTTGCAAGCAGCTCGTCTCCATCATGCCTCACTGCATCGCAACTACCAGAGATTAACATGACTGAATTTATTTATTTTGATTTTTTTTCTCATGTTAATACTTCCGTTCTAATTCTCATCGACGTTTATCCCTCTCTAGTCGCAAATCGGCCTTATCACGTCTAGCGACGACTTTCGGCCATTTTCTCGCAGTGTAACAAACCTCTTTTCTTTTTCGTTTAGTTTTTTTCTTGAGTCTGTGTTTTCCTAGCAAATAACTATGCTGTCTGAACTATGATCGAATGGCAATGCATGACTCCCGGGTAACAACGATTCGATTCAGAGTTTTGAAATAGTCGATCGGTCGAAAATTTAAGAAAATCCTTCTCTCCATTGCACTTCCATTATTTTTATCCACTTTGCCGTAAATGTCTCGAAGAAAATTACTCGATTATACCATCGCCTTATAACCAAAACGATCTCTGCAGAGCATGTCATGAGAGTAACAAGAATTCTCTGCGATTATGAACTCACGAGTTATTATTATTATTTTTTTTTTTTGTAAATAATTAATTAACGATGGCTCTGCTAGTGACTTCTGCCAGGTGCATATAATATTCTGTGATTAATGCGTGTTTAACGCCTGAAATCGTGAACAATGTTCAGAGAAGCGTTCGATTACAGAAAAAAAAACTGAAAATTTTACAGTAAATCCTGGAGCCAAAGAACGACTTGTCCAAATAACGGGAACTTCCGAGGACAAGATACAGTGGGTTTATTACAAGCATACAGTTTACAAGAGAAAACCATAAATACCAAAATTAATTGACGAAACGTTTTATGTTTTTCGATCACCAGTTACGCGAAGGATTTAATCAAAGATACGATACAACGAAACGCATCCCCGGTGCGATTAGAGCATGGTGGAGGAGAGAAAAGTGGTATAGGTGGATCGAGTTCTTCTTTGAACAGCAGCGCCTCCGATGAAAGCAATCGTCTTCATCAGCAACAGCAGCAAACGTCACGAATACGCTCCACTCTTCTTCACAGTTTATCCACCAACGACGCCAGTATTGGCGAATACAAGTACACGGTGACGGTTGGCAATCAATCGATCAAAATCACTGGGTGCAATTTGGATCTCGTCAGGGTAATTTCTTTCGCAGTGAAAATTCTCTGCCTCATTTTTTTACTTAATTCTACATATGTTTAGTAAAATATCATAATGATAGATTTTTATTAGCATGCGATATTAAATTAATCTTCATTGCTTTACAGTCTGCAAAATTGGTCCTTGACGCGTATTTTTCGGGTGATCCGGAACAACTAAATCCCGGTGTGGATTACTTTAGTTTCGAGGAGGAACCATCTTTCGCTCATACAACCGAGTCCTTGCTGAGTAGTACACCGCTCACACCGATGACTCCATTGACGCCTCTAACACCGTTGACGCCGCTTACACCTCTGACACCGTCGAATATTCTCGGTCGCGAGATGAGTCTCGATAGCAACGCGACGTCCGAGAGCGAGGAGACGTTCAAGCCTCTTGGAAGCAACGAGAAGGAGAATTCTGCGAAGAAGGGTGAGTCGATATATTAATTAAAAATATTTCACAATCAAATCAATTCACAACACGTCTTATCAGCTATCCCTACCTCCGATCATCTTGAATCGTCACGTGGAATTTGACGCAAAAACATGAACGAATATGACACGATTTTTCAGAAATCATAAAGCTCACCTATGAGTTCCTGCTTCTATGTTCCAAGGGGCCTTACGCGAAGCGGGCTCCATCAGACTGGTCCCGTATACAGAAAGTATGCCCGAGCATCGTTCGCAAGGTAGATAATCTTTATCAGCCAGCAAGCGATTTTGCTCATGCCAATGGCACATTTAATAACAATCATTATAACTGCAGCATCTCTAACGATATAACTCCTTTTAATCGAGCGTTCAACCATATTGAAAATATGCCAAAGATTACACATCGTTACTCTTACTGAAGATCGCGATCGTTGCACCGACCGGATTTTTTTTTCTGTTACTTTTTTTTTACTCCCGAACCCGAAGCCGGTCGTCGGTCTTCTTTTATGATTTGGAAAATAGATTTTTCCAACTTGAACTCCATTCGAGTTGCTGTGCGAAGGACTGATGTAGTATTAAAAGATTAGATTTGACATTTTGATAATGCCAAACAGTGATTTTTGTTCAAAGTTAGTGAGAAAATGAGAGAGACAGAGACAAAGAGATATTATTATAGACTTTGTGATTATTTCACGAAAAGTGAAATTTTTTCAAAGACGTTACGTGATTATCAATTTTATGTTCCTATGTTTTTGTTTTTGTTTTTAAAAGATACTAAAAACTGTTGTAACAACTTATGTAGTGATTAATTTTGATGTGCCATCCGGAAATCGCGGACGGGAACCCTCGAGTTTGAGTTTTAGTTCGAATTCGCGGTTTTAAATCGTTGAACGTAATAAACGCGAAACAATCACGAGTTCCGCCGCGAAATTTTGTATTTTATTAATCGATTATTCGTTTATTTCAAATGCTAAGCGTAAGCTTCCCTTTTACGGGAAATAATTAATAATATGAATTATAATTAAGGAAACGTTTGCGCAGCGAGTTGTCCTTGCTAATAAATCGCAAATGGAAGTGATAGCGCCGAGCCGATGTTCGCGAGATTAACTAGTCTCACGTTTGTGTCTCACGACAAATTCAGCGACGGAATGGATCGATTTAATTTTTGAGTCGGATCAATCAAACAAGAGAATATAGCCGTGTCTATGTTTTACCGCGCAGAGCGCAAACGACGAGTTCGCCAAAGAATTCTCTCATCAGCTTTTTGAACGCGGGCGATTTTTTTTCGCGGTCACTAAGCATCTTTGATTTTCGATGAATTTATTAATTCAACTTGTTCACGACATAGATGTTTTTCGTTGATTTGTTTGATTCGTGAATCTCGAAGGGCAATTATTTCACCTATATTTTTCGTACGAAAGAGCTTTTTCAGTTTGATCATGAAAATTCGTCGACACTTGATAAACTCACGAAGCGAGTTTACTAAGAGTGTATCGTTGTTCTTTAGAATATAGACAAAATTTAATCGTTCGCTCTATTTTCGATATCGAGGTTTTTTAGGCATTTGTGAAAAGTATCGCGATACTTTAAATAACGGAAGAAAAAACACGAGTGCTGCGAAGGAACAAAAAAAAGTACTTTAAGCGACTGTTACATTTGTAATATTAGAAAACATCTTTCGGGATTGATCTATTGTATATGAATTACCCAGGGCGATGCTTCAAGTCTTGCTTCAAGCCTTGCACAATCAAAAAAAAAAAGAACGATGGATAAAAAGGGTGATGGTCGCATTTGCGTTAGCAATCGTTAACGTTCGTGGCTTGATGGCGAGTCCGTTCGTGGTTTTCTTCTTGTGATATGAAAACAAACAAAAATGCTTGTCTCGAAACAGATTGGAAGTGTGAACGTTTATACGCGCTGCGAATTTCCTTAACCGCAAATTAGGAAAAACCTGCGAACAAAAAATGTACACGCTTTTTAATACCAAAAAGTTAACGCGTGAGTTGTGAACACAGGCGAGCGGCATTTCAAGACTGTACAAAATGCAAATACGAAGCCGTCGACAAAATAACAAATTAAGTGGTCTGGACAATGAACCGATACACGATGCAATATAATGATGTAGTAAAGACTAAATCTCTTTTCATAAAAAAGAAAAAAAAAACGAAAAATTATATTATAACAATAGACACCAAACGGGGATTGTGGCTCCTATCATTGTTTATCGCCCTTTTCGCAAAGCATGCCAACAGGAATAATCATTCACGAATGCATGACGCTTCTACGGAAATTTCGAGGTAAGATCGCCTTCTTCGTTTGCTTCCCCATGTTTCAATACTAAACAAATTCCCGCGCATGTTCTTCTAGTACGTAGTTCATGTTTTGTCATAGAGAATGTCATAGGGAAGACGAGTTTTGCGAATAACCGTTTCATTTTTCTTCGACAGGCACCGATTCGCTGGTTCGAACCGGAAGCCTACAAGGCGAAGGTCGTCGCCGCTGGTTACATAACGCTGTTGCCGGCCGGCGAAGCGGACAACGATCCCGAGTGAAAGTAAGACAAGATTTTCGACGAAATTTTTAGCTTCCTTGGGAACAACCGCGAAAATTCGTTTTTTTTTTCTTTTCGTCTCGAATCGAACAAACCGTCTCGAGATACATTTTATTTTCTCGAAATGCTCGTAATGTTTTTTAGCGTTCGCGAGAATTTTCATATAGAACCGCAGACTTTTCTACGTCGATGAAAATATGAGTGAATTATCGCAAAAAAAAAAAAAAATTACTGTCGTTCGCCGCAAGAACGCAATCGGTTGTGTCGTACGTTTCTCTTCATTTACTGTGTTCAATTCAGATCTGACTTGAAGTATGGCTAGGCAATAACGTACAATGTTGTTGAATTTTTTGTTTTCATTTCTGTCGAGTTGACGTTGGAAGCAAATATGCGTTCTGTTCTTTTTTTTCTTTCTCCGAAACGACTGTGTACGATCCACGAAGGATCGAGGTACGTGATTTAACATAGTCTCCTCCAAAAACTAAAAAAAAAGCATAAAAAGGAAAGAGAAAAAACAGGAACAAGTAACTACTACTAGTCCGGTATTCGTTCAATCGTGACACGATAACCAAATTAAGTCTACTAATGCCAAAAAAGAAAAAGAAGAAAAAAAAAAGATTTGTAAAGTGATTTTATATTTTTTACGTCAAGGACTGTATTGTCGTCACCCACCACAAACGAGGCAGCTATCTCACTCGAAATATTTAAAGAGTCATGCAAAATAACAGTAAAACGCAAACAAACCATAAATTTCGTTTCTCGTGGGTTCTCCGACAATGGTTTAGGTGACGAATTTATTATTATTATTATTATTTTATCGTTACGATTCTGTTATGTTTCTAAGAGTTTTTACACACACAATTTAATATTTATTACTTTTACCGCGACTATATAAATATCAAGGTTTAATGATGATATTATTATTATATATTATTATTGCCACGGTTTACTAAAGCGGTAATTTGTTTTGCTAACTTATTACGATTCACACTAACCTGCAGTAATATAGTGATATTATTGTAGCGAATTGTTTATTAATAAATTGAAGAACGAGAGAATAAATACAAACCCGTTTCGATCTTGGTTTCCTTGGAAATTGGGAAATGGTCGTAAGAATTGCGGACATTTCGTTTTTGTTTCATTGTCTTTTTTTCTTTTTAATATTTTGTTTTATTATCATTTCTGTACGGAACAGAAACATCGATATCCCAAATACACGTATACCTAAATTTGTGCTGACTCGGGCTAGCCTATCCGGTGAAGAAAAAAAAAAAAGGAAATTATAATAATCGATTGCTACTTATGATTAAGAGTTTTGTTTGCAAAATTATCAATTTCACAACGTTCATTGCGCACGCACTTTCTCTGTTGTTTTTTCTCTTGCACACAATTGCGGAAACATTCGCCGGATAGGTGGGAGTTTGCCGGGCAATAATGCTTTTTCAAAGGATTAATATTGTTGCAAATGAAGAATAGAAGAAAAAGAAACAATATCCAGAGGGTCTATAATCTCACGTGATATCCTACATGATATTATTGTTTGTTTTTTTTTTTTTTTTTAATTAAATCTATCCTTATCACTATTGGATTCTTTTTCAATGATAATCCGATTGAAAGCAAATCTTCATCGTACGAGACGAATGAAATAAAAATAAATTGGCCTAGTAGAATAAATAAACGCGATCCGTACACGAATAAATTGTTCATTGCTGATATGACACTAGGATAATATTCGATCGATCAATACGTCGTTAACTTGTATCGCAATATTTTGTCCAACCGTGTCATTGATTGTGGCCAAAAAATAATTTATAATATGCACGCTTTGCGGGGTGTACAAACTCGTGACGTGAAACGAATCGATACATCTACTCTCGTATAAACCGGGGCTAATGGATCGTTCTAACTAAAGGATTGGCAGTTGTCGACAACAGTGGTTTTTCAATTCACAAAGAGGCGGGAGAAAAATTATTTTCCCCCGGTATCAAGCCAGATACATGAGTCATGAAAATAAAACTATCCGCGGTGTTTCTCCGAACGGAATATAATCGGTTTAAAAGGTACAGTAAAAAAACCACTGTTCCAATACCGTACACGAATTTTAGCACAGTGATTTCCTTAAATATATATTTATGTATAATTATGCGTGTACATATTTTATATATATATATATATATATATTTATATATAATATATATATACGTGCATACATTGCAAGTTTCAGAATAACGTTCGATTCTGGTATATAAATAAATTGTCAATAGCGCAGAATTGATTTCTCCTTAGGATATTCTTTAGTTTCGAGTACAACCGGTCAACGACTAAAAGCTGCTTAGCGTATTTTTTTTAGTTTTTGTTTTGTTTTCATATTAAAAAGAGACGTCCGTGAGCTTCGTCGGCTCGATTGTACCTGAAATCTAGTCCATCCCCACTGCGTTTGTTGTTTCGAAACGGCAGAGCCGGTGTTGGTAAAACGGCGACTTATTGCGGAGAGAGCACGATGCATTACGCGTGAACGTTGGTTTTTTCCGTTTTACGTTATTGAATCGTCGAGGCCGCCAAAATCTCGGGTGGAACACGCCCCGTAATAGTTATGAATCGCGAGGGGAAAGTGTGCAAATGACATTTCGAGTAACAATTACAAAGCACACATTACCTTGAAAATTATTCTAGCTTAAATGTTTTTTTTTTTATTTCTTCAATTATTTCGTTAGAGTCTATAAAAGACAAAATGCGAGGAATCCGAGTACGCGTAGATCTCAAAATACAAACATGCTCCCCTCCTCGCCGCTCTCCGACTTAGATTCGCTCGCGTTTCGTTCTCTTCTCTCCCTTTTGTTCCAATATTATTTTAATCGTCGTTTCGAATCAATAAAATAAGAAACGATAATCGAGTGTACGAGCAACCGGCAAAAAAAACCGCGGCTAAATGATCTCGAGACTCGATTTATCAATGTGAGCTATTCCAATTATGTTTGCAACTGAGCGTAATCATTGTTCTTTTCGTTTTTTTGTTTATGTACAATCGTATTCTAACTTCGTACGTAATACCAAATGTCTAACTAAACGGATGCTATCTCGCTCGTCTCGAACTTTTCTTGTTTGTCTCCATTGTCAAATGTATGCGGCGCTTTACATTTTCCGCATCGCGAATATCATGATGAAAGTTTGTTTTTTTACACGTTTTTCAGTCGTCGACGCTATTTTTTTTCTGTCAACCAAGATATTGTTTATCACCCTCACAAATATCTACGAGTGATGAGCTAACGAGTCACGGTTACACATATGTACTAATTGCATTAGGTATAAGAGTCTCTCCTCACTGAAAATTTTCTTCTTGAATACAGCACTTTTTTTTTCTTTCTTCATTTAGAATTACGTTCACACACTCGCGATTATTCACGTGGACAATAAAAAATTATATACTGTAGCTCTGTCTTCTTCCCTCGAACTTCCGTTGTTCACCCTCACTAAATTTCCCGATCATTTTTTCGAGTCAATTATTATTATTATTTGTTTACTAAACCTCTGAACGACGGGAGATTTGATGATTTACGGACGATCACACTTGTTAGAAGGTTAAAATACGTAATCAGCAGTTGCCATGTCTATCGCCCATCTGAATTTATCACGTTGCGTCTTATTGTAGATCTTCTCGATGGGAACCTCGTTCTTTTTACACCTGTAATTTTTCATCCAGTACAGGAAACCAAACCAAACGATCTCTTGCATAAATTATTAAAAAGTTCTACTTAAACTCACCATGCGATGGTGATACGGGGATCCAGATAGTTCAATTTAGATGTTCCCAAGGAAATTTCCTTATTTTCTTCTCTATCGGTTGCTTGAATCTCGAGTTTACCTAAGTGTTCCTTGTGCCGTTCCAGGGCCTTTTTCTTCTTATCGTAATTACTGAAAGAAGACAGGGATTTTGAGTTGTGAGGAAAAAAACAATAAATTAATATCTCTGCCGAACGTAACGTTTTGTGACGGTGGTGTTAAAAAATACATATTTTCATGAAAAGCAGTAAAAAGGAGTAATCAAATATATGCTAAAAAAACATACACTTTTTCTTTGACCGAGCCATGTTTGGCTTCGCGTTTCGCGTCTTTGCACTGAATCTCAGCTTCCTCGATAGCTTCCTTCTTGGCTATGATTTTACTCTTCAAATTTTCCATAGACTTTGCGTGAGTTTTCGGCACGGAACGTTGATGATTACAGAGTATGGCAACAGCTCGGTTGGCTCTGTTGTACGAGAGAATTTTTTCCGCGACTGTGTCATCGGGATTGGTGAGTTCGTCGAGTTGTTGCTGCAACGTCCAAGAGGCGTTGTAAGTCCTGAATACTTTGGCCGTAAGACCTTCCATCAATTCGTTGAGATGTTTGTTAAGAACCGTTGTATTAAGACGATCGAAGAGATCGTCACCGGGTGCCTTATTCTCCATGAAAAGCACAAGATTCTTGAAGACGCGTTTTTCGACCGGTACCTCGTTGTAATATCTTATTGAATCTTTACCGGGAAAATCAAAGACAACGACGAATTCTCTGCCGTCTTTTTGCTCGTGCAACGAGATGTGCTCGACTCTCAAAGAACAGCAGCCGACGGTATCGGCCTGATCCTCGTCCTTCTCGTTACCCGCTCTGAGAGCTAATTTATCTACGAAATAAAGAGCGACTGCTCTCTGTCTGATACGCATCTCTTTGCTCTTCCAATCCTCGCGATATTCGTGTCGTATTTTGTCGATGGACTTGGCCAATTTTCTCGCCATTTCGTACTTTTGCCAATCTTTCTCACCCTTCAGTTTGCTGGAAGGATTGAGCATAACATATTTGACCTGTCCTTGAACGTTTTCCGTCCATGACGCGAGCCATGTGACGTTTGGGTCCGAGCGAACTTCCTTCCATTTGTGACCCGATGGTGGATTTGGTATTTGCGAGTCTCTGGAGCAATTAATCAGCACGTCCTCGGGCCAAACGCGTTTTTTCAATTTTCCCATTTTCGGATGTTCTCCACGACCTCTGAACAGACCAGGAGGTTCGATCTTGAAGTTCCCAATTTTCTCTTTGTGCCCGTCGATCGTGCAAAAACCATACTCCTTCTGTAACTCCTCGTTCTGCTCCTTTAACGCCTTTTTCTCTTCTTTCGACATTGCTTTACGTTCTTCGGATTTTTGTAAAAAATATGCATGCATCTCCTTAAAATTGCACTTTTTAAGATCCATTATTTTGCTTCTCTCGCTCTCCGTCATCACAGAGCGCCAATCGTGCATGAAATTATCGTTGAATACTTTCTTGGTCGTATAATCGTGATCCAACATGCGAGCATAAAACGTAGCTACCTCCTCGGTATCTTGACTTAGTTTCATTTCCTTCCCGTTGTAGTAAAATTTTACTGTTGGTGGAAGCGGCTCGTACGCAGGAGCAAATATGGGACCCTTGTGCTCAAGGAAATGCCACTTTGAGCCATCGTTCTTCTTATCCTCTTCCCACCTGAGCAGAAATAACAGACAATAAATTATTATTTATACCCAGTCGTTGTACAATTTTTCTTATTTATCGAATAAATCGCAAAGAACACAATCACTAAATAAATAAAATTATGCAATTCTATCATTCGGTCCTTTTCAGTACATCGCAACCACGATTGTGTTATTCTGTATGTAATTGTCCTTTAATGATTTTTCAGAGAAAAAAAACTCTTCTACCATGAAATAGAAAACTTTTTTTCATGGTAGAACAGTGAGAAATTATGGTATGCTCACTTTCTTATTTGAGATTTGAGAGGGGCCAAAAACTTTGTACTACATAACCTCGTTATATTAATCGTGCGCGTTATTTGACGACTGCCGGATTTTAAAGAAAAAAGATAAGGCACCGATGTCGTCAATATTATCGCAACAACATTGACTAATCGTGTTCTCATAGTCCGCGATTAATCCCAAATTGTATCGTTATTCGCGGTTTACGGGAACGAGTTTCGAACGCGGAGCAGAAAATAAGTGAGGTTATGTTAAGGGTGATCACGTGACACCCGTCGTAGTGCTTACAGCTCTCTTAATATTCGTTTAGCGACGGCAAAATGTTGAACTATTTTTTTTCATTACCATTTCCAAACTTCGGCTTCTTCTTCGACTTTCTTCTTTTTTCGGGGACTCGTTTCCGATTTCACGGGTTTAGTGCGATTCTTCTTCGGTTTCTATTCGAACAAAATGTTGAGTAACAAATTTAATGTCGTAACTGTCGAGAAAATGCAATTTTTCAACAAATTTTCAATTGACATTTTTTACTCACCTCTTCCGGCTCGTCGTACTCATCTTCCTCTACGTCCAAGTGCTTTCTCTTTTTCTTCTTAGACTTCGTCGATTCCTTCTTGGGTTTCTTTCGCGCTGAAAGTGGCAGATCCTCTTCGTCGTCGTCAGTCTCAATTTTTCGCTTGACATGCGGCGACGTTTTGGTTCTCGCACTCTGAAAAACATGAGATTTTGACTCTTTTTAATGAACGTAAACAAAACCGATAACGTCGCTCGTCGGTTTACGAACCAATGATGAAGTCGGGGCTCTCGGCTTTAATTCATAGTGGTTACTATCTAGCGACAGAGTAGAGGTACAGGCCTTTGGATCCGTATATAATACAGTGTTAATTTCATAATCTATGTCGCCTTTCATATTGTTCTTTTTAAAATTTTTTTTCATTAAAAAAGTGATATATACCAGTGACTACGAGATTTTTTTTGTAATAACAAGGAAATTTCGATATGAGAAAAATGTAAGGTTGACAGACTCAATGTGAATTGCAAATTGGATGAAAAAACAAATGATGATTAAATTAGAAATTTTCGATACCAAAATTATGGACGACAAAATGTTGGCAAGAAATTATGTACCAGTGGCAAATCCTCGTCAGAATCGTTCTCAGTTTTGATGGTCGTATTGTGAAGCTCGGATAGACGAGTATCGTTGGCGTCGGTCGAATCTAAATTAACATCGTTGCGAACGTCATCGTCGTCTTCTTTGATGTAGAGAGGAGCCTCAGCCCCACTGTCGTCGTCCTCTTCGGGTTCCACTACTTGAGTAACAGGTTCCTGCAATTGATACCGTATATATAACAAATTTGTATACAAATTAGATACAAAAATCGTATTGTCCATTTTTTGAAATTCGTATTTTCGTATTTAAAAAAAAGCGAACCTCCTTAATTTCCGATTTGTAAACGTTGTTGTGGTAGCTCTCCTCTTGCGTCTCGTAATTATCAGTCTTAATATCATCTTCCTCTTTAATCTTTAACTCTTCCTTGATCTTGGATTCCCTCTTGCCTTTATCGTCGCGGTGTTTAGCTGTTAATATCGATTATCATGAATAAAACGTGATTAACAATAAATTTTCTTTTTCGTCAATAAATTGTAATCTCACATCTATCCTTGTCGTGACGATGACGATCTTTGTCCTTGTCATGACGATGTCTGTCTTTGTCGGACGAGCGATGCTTGTCTTTTTCAGGCGACGAGTGAGAAGTGGAATGCCTTTCCTTGTCCTTCTCGGAGGAATGTTTGCGATCCTTGTCTTTGTCCTTGGACGACAAACTCTTCTCCTTGTCCCGAGAGCTCGAGCTGTTCACCGAGCTATGCTTGTGCCTGTCCTTACTCCTATCCTTATCCTTGGAACTACTCTCCTTATCCTTCGGAACGCTTTCCTTGTCCTTGGAACTGACATGATGTCTGAAAAAAATGGATTTGTGTTACAAATGAATTTATTGAAAATGAGAGAATTGGTCGAAGAGAAATTTTTATTTCGCGAATAGAGTTGGTCTCACTTGTCTTTGTCCTTGGAACTCGAGCTAGATTTGTGATGATGATCTCTGCTCTTTTCCTTATCCTTGGTCGACGAAGACCCGGTGCTACTCTTATGCTCTTTGTCCCTGCTCGATGACGAGCTGGTCTTCTTGTCTTTGTCTTTGTCTTTGTCCTTGCCACTACTGCTACCGTGTTTCTCTTTGTCCTTGGACGAACTAGAACTTGAACTATGCTTGTGCCTATCCTTGTCGCGATGCTCGCTCTTATGACTCTTTTCCTTATCCCGGTTTCGATCCTTGTCCCTATGTTCGGACTTGTGGGATCTCTCTTTGTCTCTGTCCCGATGCTCCGACTTATGCTCTTTCTTACGATCGAAGCCATTGGATATGCCATTCATATGAGCATCTGCAAAAATTGAATACAAAAATTGTGTCGCTTCGTATCATACACAGAATTATCGATTTTTCATATACAAGAAAAATCTTTAGAATTGAAATGTTCCAACGCATCTGAAAACTTTTATATTTTGCTTCGAGCGTGCATATGACAAGCAGAAACTAGTTTTGGTCTTTATCTTAATTGTTTGTATTTTCATGTGAAAAAGTAAGAATTAAAAACTTTGATGAAAACAAATTTATCTTACATTTCCAAAAATTATCGTCACTTTTTTCTTCGATAAAAAATTTGCCTCGGATCGGTATCTATTACACACTTATTTCCGATATCGTACAAACGAATTTACGATTGGAAACGCGTTTACCGTTGGAAAAGCGACGAAAGCACTTTTAATAGTAGTGCGACATTTTTTCGTACTAATTTTTGTTTCCACAATCACGCAAAAAAATAGTTTAGAAACACCGTGCGGAAATAAACACCGGTAATCGCGTCGCGATATCTCCGCGTGTTCCATGTGGAAACGATAAGATTCATTCAGTCACGTGAAGTACAAGTCTATTGCATGAAATAAATCAGGCACGTATCGAAGACGACGCGTTTTTTCGTTTAGCGTGTATATAGCACATTATAGAGTAGGCATATACAGTCCTTTGTCGTAAATAATTTAGGGATCGAAGAGGCGAAGAGCGCAAGAAAATCTGGAGCATGTGAATCGAAGCACGTGTCGCGCGTTTGGCTCGCGAAACGGCGTTGTAAGCATCCAGACCGTCAGCTCCGATAGTCGTAACGCAAAAAAAATCATATTGCCTCTTGGCATGAACCGAGTCGAATAATTCGTGCACTTGTCCTCTACGTATTCGCTCGCTATATGTACATTAATGCTCGCATGTGTCCGTTTCTCCATGCTACAAGCTTTTTTCCTCCACTTACCTCCATGATTCCCGGCCGCACTGCTATTCTCCTTCGATATTTTCTCCTGTAAATGAATTATACAAAACGATCGTTAATCGGAGGCTCGTACAGCTTCATAAATAATCGCAAGGGACGCCGAGTATGTTCGTAAAAAAAGAATGTAAAAAAAAACGAAAACTCGTTTCGCGTTCCGCGTCTTTTCTTTCATCAACGAGGTCGTGGCGGATTTCATACGTGGGGACTTAGCCGCAGACGCCATTTTGGGACTTAGAAAAATTTCGTGTCTCGGAGAAACACGATATTACACGAGAAAGCAGGCTAAACCATCGGGCTTCGCGAAAAACTGAACACGCCGATATTTTTATCGCGACGGGAATATAATATATCGCGACTTACCGTATCGGAATGTGGCCGAGATACGGCTTGTTCGACCTCCATTACTGCCGTCCAAATCCCAAACTCTTCTGTCTCCTCTCGGGTGATAGACTCTGGCGCACCGAACGAGGAGAGAACTCTAACAGCGCGCAAGAGACTTTTACCACCAAGAGGAATAGAGACACGCACACAAGTTAGAGTCTGAGCTTCGGGTCGCTACTCCGCAAGACTGCGATGACCAGTTTGCCCAAGCGGCTAAGTGCCAGAAATTCATTAATGCGCGTGCGCGTCCATGGCGCCATCCTCGCGATTCGTGAGAGACTCGTGAAGTAACCTTCCGTCTCACTTCGTTACCTTGGCCCGCGAATTCTCGTCGCACGTTTTTTTATTCACGTTTGCGAATACGTAGTACGATAATCAGTCAGCCGGTTATCGGAAAGAGAATCTGTCTTCTTTCAGGGAGGTGGTCGATTCTTTTTATTCTAGTAATTGTACTCGAATAAAAAAAGCAATGAAAATTGGTCATAATTAATGGTCTTTGAAACGAGAGTAACAATGAGTAACTTTTCTACTAATCTTTACTCTTCTTCCTTTATTATTTTAATACAAGTTCGTAGAGAAGATTTTTTTTATTCGTTTTAATAAAAATAAAATAAATTCCAGGATAAAGGAAGGGATTGCTGCAGTGAGAGTAAGCATTAAGCATTTTTCGTGTACAATACTTGTATATTAAACACCGACTTACTCGTTCTCGCGTTACGGTCGGAGACACTATAGATTCAATGCGATTCTGATTTTTTGTTCTCTTCGCCTGGTCTTCGATAATTCTCAATCGCAATAAAATATCATTTACATGAAGTGTCGTCGTGATTACATTTTACAATAATAATATGCCCTAATACGGCTTCAACCCTTACACGATAATAATATAGCAGGCCAATCGGACGAAGAATGGTACGAAAAAACAAATACCGACGTTAAAAAAGAACAGATCATCATGATTTCGTAATGCTACATTTCACTTATCTAAGATGCATCCTTACGGTAACAAAATAGTTTGTACAGTTATCTAGACAATCGAGTGTCTGAAATTTCGTGGCCCATTTGCCCATCAGTCGCGATTCTGATGTTCGTTCTTCTTTTTGTATGGTGAAAAATTTCCTTTCGATTAATTGTCCCTCACAGTTTTGTATATTCAGGCTTTCCCTCGGCGTTCCATGTGGTTTTCATCTTTTGAAAAGCCATAACGGCGTACAAAGCTGCAAAAAAATAATAATTTTCCTATAAATCCGAACAAAATCGAAGATTCGCTATTTTTCTTTATAGAATTTTTCGATTTTACTCACAAGTAGCTTCCCACTCGGAATATGAGAGCGTGCCGATTTTACGGTGGCCCGTCGAACTCTGCATGTACTGAATGGCATGATGATAATCAAGCGCGCCTTGCCCTAACAGCGGAGCTTCTAAATAAGGTGGATAAGTCTCGAGCGCCTGCATCTTTCCCAATAGGGAACGACCCTCGACCTTCATGCGTTCGTAAAAATCATCGAAGCGCTCGAACATAACGCACTCGAGACCAAATTTCAATGCCAATTTTCGTAGAGTTGGCTGATGAACGAGAAACTCGGGACAATCGATGGCTCCTTCGAGGAGAAAATTGTATTTTGCTCCGAGAAGCGGAAGCGATTTTGTTTTGTCGCATTTAAAATCGACGGTGTATAAATCGTTGCCGTATTTATTCCCATCGCACTTGTGCCATCGTGAACTGTTGAATAAAAAAAAAAAAAAAATCGATAACGCGATGAAAATATTGGTACAAAAATGAAACAATATTTTTTGTTTGTCTTACAAATAAAATAAAAATTCTTACACTAATTCATAAGCGTCGGGTATAGTGACGATAAAGTAGCCACCTGGCCGTAGACTTTCGCTCGCATTGCGCATCATACACTCGGCCTGTTGCAATGATTCAAAGCTGTAATGGAACGCAAATTGGCAGCTAACGAGATCCAACTTTAGGCTTGAGTCCCTGTACTTTTCCCTTAAACGCACCTGAAACCTTCCATTTTCAACGAATTCCTAATTGTCAATCCACTGCTCTGTGGCGTACAGAGTCATTGCGTTTTTTATTTTTTTTTTTTCATCGCGCCATTGCCATTTTAGTCAATATGAGCCTCGTATATTCAAAAATTTGGAAATAAATTGAAAAATACGTGACTATACATAAAAATACGTAAATACCTTGGTGCAGTCGCAGGTCAAAAATTCGGCAGTGAATACAGGAGCGAAACCACGATCGTTGTGGTTTCGACCGAGCATATCGTTGTAACGTGACTGACATTGCTCTACCGAAACTCCGGCGATATCGGCGCAAATGAGATGCGTTATATTTGCTTTTCGCCATTTTAGGAGATCGCCGCCTTTGCCGCAGCACATGTCTAAAACTCTTAAAGGCGCGCCATGACTGCTGTCCTGTCTGATTTTAGCGATATACTCGCCTGTACGGAAACAAAATTTCATCGAATTTTTGTAATTTATTTTCATTTTATATTGAAAATATTACCAAATGATATTTCTTTTTTTCTTTTTATTATAATTCCTCTTCAAAATTTTTAAGCAAAAATTACCGTTTTGTTCGTTTTAATCGACTATTACTCACTTATGAGCATTGTTTTGATCCAATTATTGAAGTTTCTCATGTAAACAATACGACTCTGATTTCTCTGCGTCAGGCCCTTGTCTTCCCGTGTATTGTAATGATCCGTGACAACAGCTGTATTATCGACAGTTTTTTCAGGCTCTTCCGTATCTCTGCTAGTTCCAGTAGAGAGATCCGAGGGTGAGCCTGAACTCTGTAAAAATGTTATCGAAATAAACGAGTTTCGTAACGCGAAAAATATAAGTAAATACGAAATATCGGAAAAATTTTCGATAATACAAATAAAAATAAGTAACGAACGTACCGTTTTAGGTACTTTGGCCTGTACCGAGTCCTGTGAAACCGAGCCATTCTTCGTCGCATCGTCGGTAGAAGAATCAAGCTTTCGTCTTTTCTTCTCATTCTGCTCCGCGGCCTCGGCGCGAGGCGAAGACATTTCGCACACGGGAGTTTGCCTTATTGGCGTGTGCGTGTTTGTATATTGAAGTTAAACAGGAAATAAAATACGGTGGCGGAACAAGTGTGATTCTCTTAGTCTCGGCCACCCCCCGCCCCTCTTCACTGAGCGTGCGACGAGACCGAGGAGCAATAAATCATTGTGCTAAAAGGATAAAATTGAAGGTAGGCCTTCTCTTTTTTATCACACAAACGTTCGTTATAATAATGCGTCAATGCGTGCGGAATTCATTCACCATACTGTTTTATACACCATACAGTACACACCGCGAGAAAATATGAAGAGAAGAAGCGAGAAAACGAAGCGTTAGTACGCGAATACACTGCAGTACCGCCAACACAATTTACGCGTAGTACGAAGTTGGCTACAAGGCGTTACTAACGGGATTTTATAACTCGTTGGCCCGTTCACACTCCGTGAAGCTAGTCGATTCATTTATTTGTTATCCGACTGACTTAAAAAAAATAAGATTCTCATACTCCACAAATTAAATAATGAAAGGGGATGTGTTTTCTGTAACAAGAGTTTATCCGAAGAAATAAGCGATAATTGATGATACATTGGGAATATAAACTTTGTAAAGAACGTGTCAGTGGAAGGTGTAGTGTGCGCGGTGGTTATTAGTCAACTTTTATAGTTCATCGTTCTGCTCAGAGTTCTAAGACTACCGTTGTGAAGGTAGTCGTCGACGCGTTGCTCGTTGTCTCCTGTAGATGCGAGGTAGTATTCCAATAATCGCTCATTCACGTAGTTTTGTTTTGGTCATTGTGTACACTAATTTTTTCTAAAGAAATTAAAACGTCAGTCTCATCGTATCCCTGAGCAGTTTGATATCATAGAACGTAAAATGGGATCAGATTTATTACTGGGCGTGCGTCTGGATCCTCAGAATCTGCAGACTATAAAGCTGAGCGATGTGAATCTAAAAACGAAGGTAGAAGAGCTCAGAGCCGAGACCGCAGGAAGGGTTAACCTTCCGAAGGATTCGTTTGGTAAGTTAATTATTCAATATGGGTCCATATTTACACCATTGTCATATTCCATTGAAAACTATTCTTTTCGACAGAGCTCGTTTATTGTGGTTGTATCCTCGAAGACGATGTGACGATGGAATCGTGCGGTCTCAAGAGCGGCGTTATGGTACACGTATTGAAGAAAAAAGAGCCGGAGAAACCTATGCCAGCAAAATCTATAACCGAAGGAAGCATATTGCAATTGGCTACAGCTTTTAGATCTTTCAATGAGAATCCAGCGCTGAGAAGCGCCCTTCATGTAAGAATTTTATTTATTTCTAAGAAAACTGAATTTTTTCGATAGTTTCTATACAGCATCCATTTGTGGATATTAAAATTATATTATTGTCCAAGACATCTTGTATTATATATAATACAAGATGCCTTGGACTATATATAAAAATAATAAAAATATGAATAATTTTCTACATAACTTGGACATTGAAAATATCTGACTAGGGTCATTTGTATTTTCAGCGTTTGAGCAAAAGGCCAGAAGTTATAGAGAATATAATCTCAACATCGCCAGGCTTGAACGAAGATTCCGTGGCAATCGCTATGCTGCAAGATCCAGACCTAATGGCTCATTTCACAGATCCCGATACTGTGAGAAGGTACAGAGTCAATTTTGGTCCAAGGACAAAAAGAAAAATTTCTGAAAATATATCCTGGCATACAGAACGTTCCATCGTTCGTGTAAAAGATATTTTTTTCATATTTTGCCTCGTATAATCCAACGATCGATCCATTTGTTCTCATAGGATCGCCGAATTGCATCCTGTTCTTGTAGAAGCTGCTCAATTGATAGCCGCGACTGTGCACGAGGAGGCGCGTAGCAGCTCGGTGACCGGTGCAAATCCATCGACGATGAACGCGCCGTCAACTGCATATTCGTACAGTCTCGATAATCTCAGCGACGACGAGGAAATGGCCGGTGATTCGTCACAATCGTCCGATTCGGCACAGCCAAATTTGGCTGGTTACAATTCAAATTCAGCGATAACGACGGCGCAATTGGCTGCAGCGCTCTCGAGAGCTGGCGCACGAGGATTTCCTCTGTCAACATCGTCGTCCTCGGCTTCGGGCAGCAGTGGCTCGAATTCTGGTATGATAACGGCGGAAATGTTCACCCAAGCGATTCAGCAGGCTTTCGCCTCGGCCCCGACTCCACCGAATTCTGCTCCTCTCGTACCGCCGGTAATTCCTCAATTCTCCGATCTTCAGCGACAATTAGCTCAAATGCACGAAATGGGACTTCAGGACGATACCGCAAATGTTCAAGCGTTGCAGTTCACAAATGGCGATGTTCAAGCTGCGATCGAACTCGTTTTCAGCGGCTTCAGTGAGAACTAATCACGCTCGCTCAAATATCATACTCGATCGAATCCTCGAGGACTCGTCCAATTGCCAGATTTCGATAAAGTAATATTCGTTATAGAAAAATCACGTTTTCGTTAACTATCGAAATAGATTTACCATTATTAGTGAGATTATTATTGTAAAATATTCACATTTTTCTATATCGAGTAACTATCCTATCTCCGTTAATTGTCCTGTATTTAGATAAACTGCAGTAAACCATATTGCTTGATATTGTATAAAGAAAAACAAGCTTATAAATGAGATAAAGAACAAGAGAGGAGTCTTCGAGTAAAATGAACGGTTAGAGAAATAACGAAAAACTAATTTAAAGCTAAATGAAATCATTATCTAACGTAATTACTACGCGTGGGTGCGACCTGCGAATTACACGTTTACTTTGCTGACGTTTGTATTTTGCCGCCAGAACGGAGAATGAGTCATACCCATTTTTAAAGTATTTAATAATTATCATTCGGCTTCTTTTGTCGCGGCGCTTACGGCTACAACGTTAAGCTAAAAGATTAATTATTCAAAATATAAGGTAATTTCTTTGTTTTATTCGAAAAACGTGTCGAACAGTATCGACGCTCGCTTTCTCCGTGGATCGTCTCGTGTTCGAATGCTGCGAGTGTGCGTTAGGTATTTCTATAAAAGCCCGCGCGAGCAAAGGGGAAGCTCTCGCGTCGCATTGACGTAGAACTCGAACGATTCATCCTTCGAAACGAATTCGTTCTTGCCACGGACGCCTTGGATATTAATGGCGATATTCTCGCGAGATCCTGATCCTGAGAGCGCGCGCCAATGAATAAAAAAACGGATCGTACACAGTGCTGGCTTTCGTTTGTTACGCGCTTGCGCTATATCCCGTGATCAATGCGGCGTTATATATTTCTACACGCGGAACATAATGAATCGCAACTCGTTTATAGTCGGTACACGCTTGCACGGACGATGTACATTTATATAGTAGAACGTCGATCGTGGCAAACTTAACCGCGCGATTTGACATAAAACTCAAGTTTATTGACAATAACCTCAAACGAGAAAATCATCTTGTGACAAATTTTCGAAATAAAATAAATACATCCTACGAAGGTATCGGTTTAACTCGAGGCACGCACGATTCTTCGTTTAATTCTTACAATCGACGTTCCACTGTATAGCATCGTTCGTTACCAAGTTCCTTGGAGGGGATGCGTACAGATTTCGAAGCGCGTGTTTGTAAGATCGTGTATGCGCTACGACAGATGCGTTCGCGTTAGGGTTGGACGAGAGTAGATTTTTCCTGTCGTCCTGGCTAGCGAGAAGAATACGCGTACGTATAAACCGTATTCATAGATTCTTTATCGCCTCGAGTACGGGATATTTATACCGGTTGTGAAACACCTAATCAGGTATTTCCAGTCTCGAAGGAGAGAGAGAGAGAGAGAGAGAGAAACAAACAAAGAAAAAGAGAAAAGGAAAATTTGTAATGGCCCTTCGCTCAGCTGCGAGCCGGTGCAACAGTCAGATAAAATATTACCGACGAAAACGGAGCACGTGTTGTGAACGCGTCCGCGCTGTCTTCGGTGGAACGCGTGTATGCGCATCTCGCCCGCTACCGCGAACGTATTAGACTCGATATGTGTGTGAACGTTGGCGCGTCCGTGTGTTACGACGGGGGGCACGAAAACGCGTTCGTGTGAGAACCGTTATATCTAAGGGAATATCGTGAATCTTGAGTCAGGGCTGAACGGGCTCCCGTACGAGCAGGACACTATTACGGTCGAGTGGGGCGAGCGTGCGTGGGTGACTGTGAGTGCGTGCCTGAGTGCGCCAGAAGCGGCGCTCTTTCAGCCGATGTTTTAATCCGTTTTTATCTATATATGCATACATGAATTTATAACTATATACATACGTATGTGCATACATATATATATATATATATATATGTATGTATATATATATATCTCGTTGTTCCGTTACAGTGTGGTTCGGTGTTCTCGCGTTTTATCGCGGGCCCTCCTACCGTTCCGAAAGTAAACACATCAGTCGCCTCGCACATACGAACGCACGTGTTTCGTGAAAAGAAACAAGAAACGTTTTACCCAACGGACATCTTCTTCGATAACTTTTTTTTAATATTCACGACGATATTTACGATATATTCCATTGTGTTATCGTTAAAGTGAGATCATCGTGGACATTTTTTATTCGTTGTTTTTGTTTTTTTTCTTTCTTTCCGTTGGCGTGCATCATCGAGAGAGTTCGACCGCGAGGATTTTTCCGTTCGTCGAGTGTGATGCTGTTTCACGTAAATCGTGGCGCGATATTATCAACGTTCGCGACGAGGTCCTGACACGTCGAGACGACCGATCGAACTGAAAAGTTCTTTCGGTGATTTTTTTTTCAGAAACTCGCACGCGTTCGTTTACGATCGATAAAATGGTCGTGTCGAGAAACGAATCGATGACTCGTCGTACTTTTCGTCGTTGCTGATTAACCTCTGTAAAGAGAAGAAGAAAAGGAATTATCGACGGGGGCGACGAAAGAAAAAAAAGAACAACAACAAATAAAACATTGTTTCGATCGTTTTTGTAAACGGATTTCGTGCCGTCGCGACATATTCGAGACGATCGGCACATCTCGCTCGACCGGGGCTTTTTGCCTGTAACTAATATTATAGAGGGTATGGTAATTATTATTATTACGAACGACGAGGGTCCTCCCCCTCCTCTCCCCCCACCCCTTACCCGTAGGTGACGAGTGGATCGTACAGCTTCGTGTCAAACGTTCTCTCGTTCTCTCTCTACAAATCTTGACGAAACGAAAACTTTCGTGAGCAAAATATAAAAAATTTATAATATACGATTTTTGAAGAAAATTTTGGAATTAACAAAATTTCTGTTTACATCCGTTTTTAATAGAAGAAAAATCGTTTGCGAAACTTTGGAAACGTAAGAAGAGTAAAGACGTTACCTTTTCGGTCTGATTTTTGCTTTTCAGGCAAGGTCAACATTTTTTTCCAAACCGCCAGTCGATTTAGTTGAAATTATTTGAGATTATTTTTATCGTATATTATCTTCGTGTCGCGGCAACGATAAAAATTCTAACGAAATCAAAATTTCATATCTTTTTTTTTCGCCGAGGTCGCTGATTCGAGGAAAAAAACGGGACGAATCGCCATTTTCATCGAACGTCGTTTTTCGTTCCTTCTTTCAATTTGAAAAGTAATCGGGACGAAGCTTTCCGGTACGTCGTTCGATCGTCGAGACGACCTTGTCCGCGTCCCGGTATTTACCGGAAGAGGCCGCGTTACGAAAGAACGCGTTTTATTTACAATTGAATTAAAAAAAAAAAAAAAAAAAACCGACGCCGGTGCGCTAGCCACACGTATAATTATCACGGCGAAAAGTCTCTTATCTCGTTAATAACGCTTCGAGGCGTTCTCGAGGGACGCGCGCCCTTGCGTGAAAAACCAAATAATTAAAAAAAAACGTAAAATTAATCAACAAAAAATAAAGAATAATTTTTTTTTTTCACGTCGCTCGAGCGATTTTCTCGACGTCGGGGAATTAGACTCTCGAGTTGACTCTCGAACGAGGCGCGTGGTGTCCTCTTGTTTCGAAGAGGTCTGTGGCGGTCTCTCTCTCTCTTTCACTCTCTTGATCGTTTCTTCGTTACACGCGCGTCCCAACTCGCCGAATGCAACTCCTTTCGGTAATTGTTCACGGGCGTCGTAAACAAGCGTAATTTCATAATTGACGTGCCCACGCGGGCACGGATATTAAATAATTGTTTCAAGGTAAGGACGCGTCGATCGTACGATCGAAGCGGCAGAAGCTGGGGTGGGGGGATGGGGTCGCGAGGGGAACGAGACTATAGGAAAAACCTGCGCGCGCCATAAAGTTTCATCGACGCTTCTCTCTCGTCGTTTCGTTCCTACCCGTTTAATTATTTACGCCTCATTAATATTTATTTTTATGAATTATTTTAGGCAAAAAAATATATATATAAAAGCTGAAAAAAACTAAATCGCTCGGAATCCCGTCGAACGAAGATAAAAACAAAACAATTTGTTCGGTAAAAAATTTAGAATAAAATTCGACGCGAGGGAAAAAAGAAATTGAGGAAAAAAATCAAACGAGCCAAACAATGCCGTACGAGAACGGTAAGAGTCGAGAGGTCGATCTGGAGGACGTCGAGCTTCATCCGCTCCAACGTAGAACGAGATTTCATGTGAATCGCGTCGACAGCCTCGAGGGTCGTGCGAGCCTTCTTAGCACCGACCAAGAATCAAGAAAATCATTGAGAAATATGACGAGGGAAGCCCTTCCGAGGCTCGACAATTATCGCAATATAATGAGCATACAGGCCGCTCACAGACCCTCCTTGGACGAGCTTCACAATCCTACGCTATTGAATAAGGTGAGAATTTTTTTTTTTCATAAAATAAAATAGTTCGTTTTGAAATTTCGCATTTTTAAAACAATTTTATTTTAATACCGCGATAGAAATATTCTCGCGTGATTGATTAGCTCCATCGTCCTAGATTGCAACATCCCTGTTAATTACCAAAATGGCGGATTTCTTCATTTTCTAAAATTTACGATCTGGATTTTTTGATTTAATTTCCCTCTTACTTTCTCTCTTTTCTTTCTTTTTTAGAATCTTGATAATTCGTCACAGGGACGAGAATGAGAATTTTTTGTTTGTTTTGTATGTCAAGCACGTTTATGTTTGCCGATGAACGGGGCGTTAATAACCACGATGACTCGGTACACACCCAAGGGTGGGGTTATCGCGAGCCGAGCGAGGCGGCTCTTAAGAGACTCGGGGGTCGAGGGTCAGGCATATTCGAACCTACACGTATCGTTCGAGTAATTAAATCATCATTTGGCCCCGGAGGCGGGAGATGCAGCGAGCATTGCGTCTGTTGATTAAACGCTCGTCAACGATTATGTTCGACCGTCTTCGCGTTTCTTACGAAGAGCTAGAACGCCTCGAATTACGAACTCGAGGTCGGGGGGATAAAAATAAAAAATAAAAACAACAATAAAACGAGTCGAATAGCTAATTAATTCGAAAAATATTCTAATGGAACGTAATTAAAAAATAGAGATTGATCTTTTTTTTTAATATAAATTTAATTGAAATATAATCGAAGGGAAATTCATTTTAAAAAATGTAAATAAAAATGAAATATAAACGAACGGAAAATAATTTCAAAAAATTTCGATACAAATTGTATTTGAATCGAATGGAGATTGATTCGAAGAAATGTGAATAAAAATGAAAAATAAGTCGAATAGAAAAAACAAAACGAGATGAAATGGAACAAAATTAAAAATAGAAATTAATCTTTATTTTGAAATATCGTTTAAACCAATATATATAATAAAATGGAAATTCATTAAAAAAATACATTTGGAAATCAGCTATAAAAGTAATGGAAAATAATTCAAAAAAATTTACGGTAAAAATCAAATTCGAATCGAATGGAGATACAAAATTGGATAAAAATTAATTGTGAATACAATGGAGATTAATTCAAACAAAATCCCTATAAATATCAAATTTTAATCGAATGGAAATATCGATTCGAACAAATGTAAACGAAAATGAAAAACGAGTCGAATAGAAATTCATTTTCGAATTTTTGTTTTCAACAATTTGAAATTTAATCGAAATAATTCGATTCAAATATACTTTTTTTCTTGCAATTTTTTTACCATTCAGCCCCCTCCCCTCTCTTAAAGAGTGACTATAGGAAGGAAGAGTTTAGACGATGTGCATAGACGATGTGCGTCAATGCGCGTTCTCGTCGGCGCCACATCGAGACTCGCTCTCGTAGCCGCCTCGCTATCGCGCGATTTCGCGTAATCTCCATATCATATCCTCCTCGAGAATTTCTCATTTATTCCACGGGTCTTCAACGCAACAAGGTCAAATTCTTCAAGAGCGATGTCTTTATCGCAACTCTACGTCACTTTCAATTATTTGTTCATTAACGTTATTAATGGCAATGGAATTAAATTATCCCGGGTTCGCAAGCGAGAGGCTCTCGTTTCGCAAAAAGCCACGAAAATACGAAACGGCGGACGACCTCGCCGTTGGTTCGTACGAGGACGCGCAACTTCCGGGGTGGAAGCGATGTTTTTTTTCGATGAAACGAACGAGTCTATTGTTAATTAAACATTTTTTTTTAATTTAGATAAAAAAAGAAGGAATTAGAAGAAATTTTATGATTTTGAAAATTACGGTCCTACGAGGCAACTCCGTTGATGAAAGCGAACTAATTAATCTCGATCGATGAAAAAATTGTCGATTCTCATTTTCGTTTACCATTTTGATTCGAATATATAATACAAAAATTGCTTGGTTTTTTTATCAAATTTTCATCCTTATCACATTTTCACAAGTTTCGATTTTCGTATAGTTTTTTTTATTTACGTGATTAATTAAAACACATTTGTATAAATATCTCGAATATTTGTCTTAAATTTTATCGAACTGTATTGAATCCAACGAAAATTTGATTAAATCACACTTAGGAAAATTAATGAAAATTTACGAAATTTAATCAAATTTTATCGAACTTCGATCGAATTATTTTCAATCGAATCAAGAACAATACAATTTAATTATTTTTTCTCGATCGAACACTTCGTTTATTATTAACGTTGGAGAATATCTCGTCGATGTGAGAAAACTTGTCGTCGCGACTGTACGAAGATCGGAGCGTCCTTTTAAGTGACTATATCGTCGATCCGTATCTCGCAGAAGGACCGTCACGTGCAAATAGGAACAGGACGTCACGTCGAACGTTTCTCGCATGCCTCGCGTCTTCTTCGAGAGACTCCAGCGATGCCGAACAAATTCAGACAGAAAATTTAGTCTATTTTTAGAGTTCGCGATGTCCACTTGATATCTATCTTCCCTTCTCTCTCTCTCTCTCTCTCTCTCTCTCGCTCTCTCTCTCTCTCTCTCTTGCTCTCTCTCTCTCTTTCTCTCTCACTCTCATCCACCCTAATCGCGGTTTTGTAGATCCGTAGATTTAGCCGGTCGTCGGTGCTCCGTCGTCGCTCGATCATTAAAGCTCGTCGTAAATGAGTTAGTGGAACTGTTAGGTACGAGGTGGGAGAGAGAGGCTCGAAATTTCGACTCGTCTATTTCCTCTCGTTTAGAACTTTTTAGTTTTCATTTATCGATGAGAAAAAAAACTTTCGAAGTTTGAAAAAAAAATATATTTCAAGATTTTTTGGCTCGAGGTCGATCGGGAAATTTTAGGAAAATTCTTTATTAACAACGAAGGCGTTAAAAAAATTCCAATCGACTGGTAAACTTATGAAAGACGAAGAAAACAAAAATTTCAAGAGTTTTTGGTTCGAGGTCGATCGGATAATCGTCTGAAAATTCTTTATGACGACGAAGACGTTAAAAATATTCTACTCGCTTCAACGCACAGGTTTTTATGAAACATCGGAGGATTTTAATTAACGATCGTCGAGTTAAACGATTATTTACCATTCGTCGCTCGTCGTCGAATATAGATTCGCGTAATTATTTCGACCGATAAGGCGCCGACGAGCAAACATCGGGGCTCGTTATTTCTCGATTTTTATTAGAAACAGGGAGATCGTGGTGTTTTTTTCCACGAATGAGAGAATGAAAAATGGGAAAATTGTGAGAAAACATGAAAATTATCGACGTGACGCGTCTCGCGGATTTATCGACGAGTCTGCGAATGAATTAGTCGAAGAATAAACGATTTACGTGTGAGAGAGATTTGTTTAAAATAAAAAGAATATAAATAAACATGAAATCGTTAATTTTATAAAAAATAGTGGAATTGAAAGTTTGAAGTTTGATTGTTTGATACGAAACGAATTATAATCGATACGAATAAAATTAATTTGGATAAAACGCGAGATTATTTTCATCGCGTGAATTTTAACATAAAATGCCTAATTATTTTTTTTAATAGTGTCTTTTCCTTTTTTTTTCAAAGCCCCTTGTGATTTTTTTTCTAATTCACGAATCTTTGAATTAATTGAAAAAAAAAGACACGAAATTTACCATTACTTATTGTTTTATACGAAATTTACTAAATTTATAACATTCTATTTACAAATAAAATTCCCCAATTATTGTAATTAATTTTTCGTTTCCATAAAATATCGAATTATTCAAATTAATTTCTCATTTTCATAAAAACGCTAATTATTCTAATTACTTTTTTTCATTACATAAAATTCCTAATCATTATCCTTGATTTATCGTTTGCACAAAACTCGTAATATTTTTTCATTAGTGTTTTTTTTTTATTTAAATAAGAAAAAAACATTCTCGTACTCCGCCACGATTGAACGAAAAAAAAAAGGAGCAGACTTCGCGAAAGCCACAGGTTCTGGTATTTGTACGGTTTTACGCTTCAATGCCGAGTCCGCTCGAGCAACATAATCGTCGAGGTTTCGTTCGTTATTGCGAACTTATTGGACTAAAGTCGTTGGCATTGCCCGTGTACACTTTTTAATGGGATCGAGCGTAAAATCTTCGAGAGCTCACATGGGAGTAGGTAAAAACAAAATCAATGGTCTCAGGGACGATGAGAGTCGAGCCGACGAATACGATGATAGGAAAACAACGCGCGTTAAAACCTCGCTGGCGACGAACGGTTACACGTGTCCGCGAGGTGTACAACGGTAGATGTGGACGAAACATTGTTACGTAAATCGTTAAGTCTTGATTGACCCGACTTCGTCGCTCGGGTGACCCTCGAGCCTTGATGCGTGTCCTCACGCAACCGCACGGTTGAATCACCTCGAATATTTGCGGATCGTCGCGGTGCTCTAACGCATCTTCTAAATCACAATTCTCCTTCGCGTCTATGCATCATCCTCGACGTGTACCAATTGATGGTCAAGATCATGATGAATCCCGTGCTCGATCATCGACTCAAACGCGTCCTCGAAAACAATCAAATTTATCGCTGTTAAGTTTTCACGAAAGAAATTTTTTATCGATTGGCGATAAAGAGAATATGTTTTAATTGGGGAAAATGGAGATGATTCGAAGTACGAAAGACGAAGGTATTTGGGAAAAAATCGATAGGTCGAATTGAGGGATAGAGGATTTTCTTTTTTTTACTAAATAGAAAAATGAAAAACAATTTTTTATATTATTAATTGACGATAAAAGAATGTTTAATTAGGAAAAAGTGAAATGATTGGAAATATGAAGGGTTTAATGCGAGGGTATTCGAAAAATCATAAGGTCGAATAAAGGATTTTTTTTTCCAAGTGGGAAAATAATCGATTTTGCTTAATTAAAGGTAAATAAAATTTGAGCGAAAAGCATTTTTGTTGGAAGAAATTGAAGAAATGTGTAGATAATAACAATTATCGATGAATGAAAAAATAAATAAACGGATTTTTTTTCAGGGTCCAGGAACCAACACGCTTCTTCCGATGATGCACGAGAAACACGCCACGAGTGGTATTAAATTTGGATGGATTCAGGGTGTTCTGATGCGATGTCTTTTAAATATCTGGGGTGTTATGCTCTTTCTTCGACTCTCGTGGGTCGTTGCACAAGCCGGAGTCGGTGAGTTTGTCGAATCAGTCGTTTAGATCAATTTTCGTTGACGGAAATGTAAAATAAATTTTTGTATTTCTCGTTTTTTTTTTTCTGCAGGAGAAGCTGTCCTGTTGATTCTGGTGACGACCGTTGTCACGACTATAACGTCCTTGTCCATGTCAGCTATCAGCACGAATGGACTGATAAAAGGAGGTAAACAATTTTGATGATTTATTTTAAAGAAAAGTAAAAATCTTAAGAAATAGGTTAATAGTTTATTATTTTCAAAATTTTTGAAATAAATGTTGAATCGTTTTTTAGGTGGAACGTATTACATGATCTCGAGATCCCTCGGTCCGGAATTCGGCGGATCGATCGGTTTAATATTCTCGTTAGCAAACGCCGTTGCGTGTTCAATGTACGTCGTTGGCTTTTGCGAGAGCGTGGTCGACTGTCTTAAGTCTTACGGTGTTTGCATAGTCGACTGTGACAACACGGATATCAGAATAATAGGTAAAAATATGAATTCTTTATTTTTATATACCAAATTCATTCGTTTGTTATCGATGAAATTATTTTATTTAAGAATTATTTACCAAAACGCTCGATTAATTTTCTAAAAAAATGTTTTATTTGATTATTCGTCTGTTTACAAAGGCTGCATCACGATAGTGCTGCTTCTCCTCATCGTGATGATCGGTATGGAGTGGGAAGCAAAGGCACAGTTCGGCCTGCTGATAATACTTCTGATAGCTATAATCGATTTCGTGATCGGTTCGTTCATGGGACCAAAAAACGAGGTTGAAAGGGCGAAAGGATTTGTCGGCTTTAATGGTGAGTCGAAGATTAAAAAAAAAACAATAATAACAAAATCAGAATCAAACTGGAGAACGAAGAAAAATAAAAATAACTTATTTCTTTTTCAAATTCGTCAGCCAATCTTCTAGAGGAGAATTTCCGTCCGGACTACAGATACAGCGAGGGTGTAGAGCACAATTTTTTTTCAGTGCTGGCCATATTCTTCCCAGCGGCAACAGGTATTCTGGCAGGTGCGAATATATCCGGGGACTTAAAGGTGATTTGGTCCTTTCGACCATGCGCGTGCGAAACGCCATTTTATTATTATTATTAATCGTTAATTCCATGTGAAAGAATATTATTGATATTGATGAATAACATTTGTTTTTTAATATTCAAAAAAACAAACAAACAGGATCCACAATCAGCCATACCGAAGGGAACGCTATTAGCGATTCTTCTGACGACGGTGTCGTACCTTTTAATGGCCTTTATGGTCGGCAGTAGCGTGCTCAGAGAGGCTTCGGGCAATGTTACCGATCTGCTAACTTTCGCCACGCGCAATAACGCTTCCGAGGATAGAATCGTTGCTAACGCTTCGACGCTTCTCTTCAACGCTACCGAGATTATGTTCAACACATCGATAGTCGATAATGAGACAGATGCTTACGAATATGTCCCGAGAACATGGTCCGTTTACGGGACAGATTTTAATTGCACCGCCGGCTGCAAATACGGAAGTCACAACAGCTTTCAGGTAAGTTTATCAATTTTATTTCCGGTTTTATTTTGGCAATTTATCCGGAAAAACGTGAAAAAAAAAACGAATCGTTATTTTCTTGTTTATTTGTAAATTAAATAAACAGTTGATAGATAAATTATTGAAAAATAATCGAATAGCTGGACATTTTTAATCGATAGTAAAAGAATGAAATAATAGACGAGGGTCGAAAGCTAACGGGCAAATGAAAATGAATTAAATTTCATAATTTTTTGCAGGTGATCGAGCTCGTTTCCGCTTTCGGACCGTTTATCTACGCCGGTTGTTTCGCGGCTACGCTCTCGAGCGCCCTCGCTTCTCTCGTCTCAGCGCCTAAGGTCTTTCAGGCATTGTGCCAGGATCATCTTTATCCTGGTATTCACTGGTTCAGCGGTGAGAAGGGAAAGGAGCCAATACGTGGATACCTATTGACTTTCGTCATTGCCGTTGGTTTTATTTTGATCGGTAAAACGACTATAGAGCATGCTATTTTTTTCGCGCCAAATATATTTTTTCTCTCAATCTGCTAAACAATATTTTACGTATAAATATCCATGTTTTATGTTGTTTATTTTTCGTACGCTTCAGGCGAACTTAACGCCATAGCGCCGTTGATCTCCAATTTCTTTCTGGCTGCTTACACCCTCGTGAACTTCAGTACGTTTCACGCCTCGCTCGCTCGGCCGATTGGATGGCGACCCACTTTCAAGGTACGACGGTACTTTGTGTCGCATCGTGGAAATTTTGAGAATTGCCTCGGGGTAACATTTTTCGAGAGATTACGCGTATCATTATCAACTTGTCGTTCTCGTTGCGTTTGCAGTATTACAACATGTGGCTCAGCTTGGCCGGGGCGATTTTATGCGTTGCCGTTATGTTTCTGATCTCTTGGTGGACTGCACTGGTGACATTGTCGGTTGTTCTGGCTCTTTATCTCGTCGTTGCGTACAGAAAACCTGGTGAGTGAAAATTCAATAGTTAATTATTATATGTTATTATTTATTTGCTTATTTAAAATAATTATTAATATTATACGATTGAAGTATGGGGTAAGGATTATCGTTATTATGTTTTTCTTTTCCTTATCGTGATATAAATGTAATGAAAAATTATAAAAATTATATTAAAAATTGTCTTTGTTTTACATTAAAGACGTAAATTGGGGCTCGACGACACAAGCTCAGACGTACACCAACGCACTGACCTCGGTTCAACAGCTCGATCGCGTTGAGGAACACGTGAAAAATTATCGTCCACAGTTATTGGTACTGAGCGGTACACCGAGTGCCAGATCGGCTCTCGTTGATTTCGCTTATCACATAACGAAGAGCCAGAGCCTTTTGATTTGCGGGCACATAGTCGAGGTATGACGTTCGTTACTTTTTAATCGAATTTCCTATCGCGTGTCGTTAAAAGAGAAAACATAATTTCCTTTATAGAGAAATTAAACCACTCAACGTAATGAAATATGAGTATGAAATTTAATAGGAAAATTAAACGAATATTAAATTATATTTTGTTTGAAAAATTTCGAAATTAGTCCAAAAATTTGAGAATTTTTTTTGTATCGCGTGTAATTTTTTTTCAGTCTCCACTTTCGTACAAAACTCGTGCCATTATGATCGCTAAATCGTCCGCGTGGTTCAGACAAAGCAAGATCAAAGCTTTTTACACGGTTGCCGACGGTGCAAAATTTCAAGAAGGTGCCACCTCGTTTCTCCAAGCCTCGGGATTAGGAAAATTACGACCGAATATATTGATGATGGGTTACAAGCAGGATTGGGCGACTTGCCCGCGAGAAAATCTTAATATGTACTTCAACGTGATGCAGTCAGTATGAACAAAAATGAATTCGGCTCGAAAACGAGATTGGAGATATTTCGAGCAAAATTGTTGAAAATTGCTGTAAATTGTTCACAGCAAAGCGCTGGATATGCACGTAGCCGTGGCACTTCTTCGTCTCAGCGAAGGACTGGATCATAGTGGTATATTCGGAGACGCCGAAGATCCGAAGAAAACAGCCACGATGACTATAAGAGGAAATCACAGTTTTTCTCAACTTAGTCAAGGCATATATATATTTTTTTTAACAATCTTATTTTTTCTTTTTATCGAAATACGTTTAATTTATTTTTATTTTTATACTTTCAGCTAGCAGTACTTCGGATATTTCTATGCCCGGCAGTCCAGCGCCTAGACGATCCAGAGTAATAAACGAATATCCGGACGCGTCGACCGACGAACGTCGCGAAAGGACGCAAAATATCGTCGCTATATCGAAAGATATTATCGGCGCGGTTACGAAATTTCAAAGAAAACAGAAAAAGGGAACGATCGACGTTTGGTGGCTGTACGACGATGGTGGACTGACTCTCTTGCTACCTTACATAATAAGCACGAGACGAAATTGGTCGAACAGCAAATTGCGCGTTTTCGCACTGGCGAATAAACACTCGGAGTTGGAATACGAACAGAGGAAGTTAGTATATCTTTTGATTCATGACCATTTTCGAAATAGAACGAAATTAATAAAACGTGGCATGATTTTTATTGAATTATTTATGACATTTTTAGATTATTAAAAATGTTAGAAAGTGTTTCAATATTTTATTTTTCATAAAGTATGGCGAGTCTTCTCTCGAAATTTCGGATAGACTACTCTGCCCTCAAAGTCATAGCCGACGTTTCGAAACCGGCTCAGCAACGTACAAAGGACTTTTTCGACTCGCTAATAGCAGACTTTCAGGGTCTCTCGCAACCTAATGGACCCGCTGATGACGGTAATTATTTTCATAAAACATCTTATTACATATAAAAAAAAACACACACACACACACACATTTCTTTAATTTACGATTTTTCATTCCCGTTTTCCAGACACGACGATAACGGAGTCGGAACTTCTCGCGATGAACGAAAAAACGAACAGGCATCTTCGTTTACGTGAATTGCTCATAGAGAATTCTATGGAAGCTAATTTGGTTGTAATGTGAGTACGCGTCTTAAATCGATTCGATTCGACCGAAAATCATTTCTAACTGTTCTAAAGAAAGTAAAATTGAAAGATTCTTTTTTCTCGTATAATTAAGAAAAATTCGACAAGATTATTCCTTAGTGATAAATATTAAGGCAAAACAAAATTGCATAATCGTTGCGTCGAATGTTTTTGTTCGAATTAGCGTTTCTATTTTTATGACGTGAAAAATTATAGCCTGCACGTTGACCATGTAACCATTCAAGGCTGATTCGTACGTTCTCCTTTTTCGTTGGTTTCTTTTTTACTTATTCCTTTTTCATTGTCCACAGGACCTTGCCAATGCCTCGAAAAGGTGCAGTATCGGCACCTCTGTACATGGCATGGCTGGAAACCCTGACACGGGACATGCCACCGTTTCTACTAGTCCGAGGGAATCACACTTCCGTGCTGACGTTTTACTCCTGAATAACCGACGCGTCGTTACGTTATTCCCCGATTAAAATAGCGGACAAGAAGAGACGTTCTTCGAGACGAAACCAATGACATTATTTTTGTAATAAGACGATATTCGTGTGTCTCACAAAGCAAAACAAAATGACGCATCCACGTCGCCGTTGTCTCTTCGCCGAAAGATCGTTGGCCGATGGATTTCAAGACGGAAAAGAGTGTAATAACGAAACAAAAAATTGACGATGTGAGAGGACATTATTTTTTCAATAAAAACGTAAAAAAAGAAACAATAACGTACGACGAAGCGTCTTGCAACTATTTCTAATTTAATAGGTCTTCGCACAGATTTTTCTCCTGATAAATATTTAATCTCGTAATGCGTTCTTGTTGTTTTTCAATCCATTCTTAAATTCGAGAGTCATGGTGAATTTTCTCAATTTTTGTTTTATTTTGCATTATCTCTAATTAACGATGAATATTTCTGAATATTTAGGATTTAATTTAACGTTTTTTGTTTTTGTTTTGCTTTTTAATATCGCGATGAGTATTGTTCCTCGACAAAACAGTGAAAGCTTGGCGTTGTTTCGCACTATCGTGATTATTATCCGACTCTCGGTCGAGCGGATATCTTTCGCAATAAAATAGGCTTCTCCGATCGCCGTGGTACGTGCATTACGAGCGTGGCAAAACGCTCAAGTACGTGAGCGTCGAAGCACATTTTTACATTCGACGATTCCATTGTCCGTATCGAGAGAGAACGCGCGAACGCGCCAGACGTGACGTTACCCACGACGTTTGGACTTTCTACTTAGTAATAATCTTTGTGCGAGCTCGAGCTCGCCTGTCGCGCGACCACTGACTATTTCTACTTGAACGTGAGCGACGCCAAGACGTCGATGCTACTACGAGCGTGGTTAATCCCGACGGCAAAAAAACACTTTTACTACTTTTTTTAGTGATAAATGGGAATCGGGGGTAATGCGGGTCTTACACAAATAATTCAGAGAAATATTATTTTTCACTCACGAGTGAACAACTAATTACTTTTATTCTTTAGGGACGATTACCAATCAGAAAATTAATCAAAATAAATTCTTGAAAGAGTGAATAGTTTTTTATGAAAAAAATTCGCAAAATTTTACAGAAAACTGAAATATTTAATGCTTTTTTCAAAGTCGTTGAGTTTTTGCCGTTTTTGAGAAATAATAATATATTTTCATTCTTTCGAGAAACCAGATGATTTCCATTTGGATAAAATCGAAATGTGGTTTGAAAAATTATTAGCGAGTGATTAAAAAAATGTTTTTTTTTCTTCTTTTTATTTAATGAACAAAATCGAACAAAATTCATGTTTTCAATACGAATAGTTTACGTACGAAATGTGAAATAAGGATGAAAAATCGACTCTCGTTAGATTTTCTCTCGCTTTATACCGACAGCGTCGTCAGGCTCGTCGCGTTTTGCCTTCGACGAGATTTCACGCCAAGGTTTAGTTACGTCGCTACGCTTCATCGAATCGACGATTGCTCTATTGCCTCTTCGAGATACGAGGCATCGAGATAAATAAATGAAAAGTGAGAAAAAAAAGAAAACAGCAAAATCATAAACCTCCGTAATCGAGAAGGGCACTTCTTTGCGGCAATCGTGAGTCACGAGCGAGAGTCGATCAACCGCGAGGCCTTCGTTCGCTCGATCGCGAAACACAAATATATACAGGCCGTTCCACGTCAAATCGACGGATTGCGCGACGTTTTTTTTTATAATAAAATGATAATAATAATAATATTATGATATAATCAAAATAAATATTTAAATCTTGGAGAATAATTTATAAAAAGCGTTTTCCATGAATGTTTTCAATTCACTTAATGATTTTTTCAGACTCAATGAACGATATATTATTCCACATACATTATTGTTTTTTTTTTTTTTTCAATAAAAATTTACAAGAAACTACTTTAATGTATGTGAAATAACTTTAATTGGGCCCAAAATAAAATCATTGAGTGAATTAAAAGATTTATGAAAAAAAGCTCATTCTTCAAATCGTTGGCAGTGAGCTCCTGCCTTAAGGCGAAACGTCCTGTGCGCGAGAGTAAAAATGTTAAAACGCTCGAATGCACTTTGCCCACCGGAGACGAATTTTTTTCTTTTCGTAATTCCTATTACCCACATACGAGAGAATATTAGCAAAGTCTGCTGGATAAAAGGATAAAAAGGATAAAAAGGATAAAAAGTAAAACAAAAAACGAATAATAATAATAATAATAAAGTAGGAAAAAAATAGAAAAAAAATAAAAAATTGACCGCTCTCCGCGTTTCGCACACTTCACACGACTCTTCGTTCTAAATGCAAATTTTTCTTTTTAACACGAAAAGAATTGCCACTATTTCTGCCCCTCTCTCTCTCTCTCTCTCTCTCTCTCTCTCTCACTCACTCACTCTCACTCTCCATCTCCCTCTCACTCTGCAAAGTCGAACTTGTAATGGGATTCATAGAGTGATTCTCTCCTCCTGGCTCGATGAATCGATGCAAATAGAACTGAATATGCTCGTACGTACATATGTACGCATAAATAAATAAATAAATAATTATGTATATACATATATACATATATATATACAAGTACATGGAAGTAACTCCTCGCGAGGCAAATTGCTTCGACGGACCGGATGAACCAATCGATGAGGGTTGTTCAACCCTGCTGACCGACTATACACAAGTTCCTCTCGTGCCCCAGCGTCTATATGTAAATGATGGGAAAAAAAAGAAAAGAAAAAGAGACGACGTACATGGACTCGTCGTTGGTAAACTGAATATTTCATCGCGTGTGCAGCTTACGAGAACTCGCGAGAAACGTTTATCCTAATCGATTTCCATCCCCTCCTTCTCCTCCGTCCCTTATCAATTCTCGACCGAACGAGACTCTACCCTCGTGACGACACAATGTCCCAAGAGACAGGAGAGAGAGAGAGTACGAAATTGTATCACCATTTTCAGCTAGTTTGATTCGTTGCTTGGATATTTTTCAAAAAGAAAAAAAAGAAAATTCTCAACAAAAAAACAATATAAAACGATCGACGATTCGTGAGAGAGAAAAAACATAAATCTTCGTCATTTACTCACGGTAAATAGAGAGACTCGTGGTCCGAAAAATTGATCGATGATCGATTATTTCCGTTGTACGATCGTTCGAGAATTTATTTTGAGGTTGTTGTTTTTTTTTCTTTTTTTTCTAATTTTATTTTACTTTTTTTCTCTTTATTTTCTTAATTAGTCGATACCGAGATACTCGCGGCTTCTTAAGTTTCGCCCCGCCGTAATGCCTCGTGTAAGCACAGCGGAGGTAACACACGACGGAGCTTAAGCTCAAACCGAGCAAACTACGGTTCTCGGTCGCGAATGCATCGGCAGCGTTCCATCATCGATTATGCAACTTGGGAGTTTCCGCAGTCGCGTTACCCACGCGGAAAACTTATATCACCCGAGAACTCCCGGAAGCCTCGGGGAAGATTACGCGCGCAAGCAAGCAAGCAAGCCTTACGCGACGGAATACACGTGGCTGTATATTGTCGTAAGCGTAGGTACGTGTTTGTGTGATTTTTTTTTCTTCTCTTTTTCTCTTCTCTCGTTTCGTTACGTAGATTATTCAATCGGCTCGATCATCGTGCGAGACAAGGGCAACTACGAACGGAAAAATTGAAATGAAAAACAAAATTGGGGCGATTTCCTTTTTTTTTGTTTTGGGTTATTTTTTTAGTAAACGATTTTTTGACAAATAACATTGATAATTTGACAAATATTTCAAGAATTTAGGCTCAGGGGAAAAATAAAAGATCGAGGCGATTTGAAAATTTGTCGATTTTTTTAAAATTTACATCGGAAGATCGATTTCACGATTTATCGATTTTTAACGAGACGAATAAAAAAAACTATATTCGTTAATCGGATAATTCATGAAAATTGCGATAATCGCAATAATTTTTCCGATCTTTCGTTCTTGATATTATTGAATTTTTTAACGATCAATTTTACCGATCGTTTCCATTTTAGACGCGGCATAAGAAACAATAGAACGATCGTTAAATTTACAGAGAAACAAATTCTCAAATCGACATTGGACGGAAAAATTAAAAATATCGAGTTGTTCGTCTCTTCGATGAAAGTGACTAATCGACGAACTTGTTTTTTTTGTTGTTGTTTTTTTGTGCTCTCTTTTTTTTTAAACCACCGATCCCATGTGTGGTTCAATAACCGTGTCTGGTTTCGTGTCTCGATATATCGCGGTGAGATACGTTTCGTTATACTCGCTCGCTTAGTCATCCCCCCTCCCCCTCCCCCCTCCTCATCCTCCTCGTGGAGTTTATGGCGTTACACGTATGTCATACATCGAAACGACAAACTGCCTGGTTTACACGCCCACCGACTGCAATCGCTACCACATGAAATTCTACGCGTGGAATGGAAAAAAAAGAAGAAAAAAAATATAACAAAAAAACAAAAACTGATATCTGAAATTCACAGAAACGTCTGCGATCACCCAGAGTATTCGTGGAAAATGTCTGGTCCAACGTCGATTCGAGCCGATGTATTGTTCGTCGTTATCATCGTCGCTCGACGTTTTACTTTTGGTCGAAGGCGAAAAAAATGTTTTTGAAAAAATTTCAAATTTTTCGACTTTTTCTTTTAACGGTAAAATTTTTTCGAAAATCGAAGCGACATCGAACCCAAAGTGTCGAGTCGTCTGTACGTGTTTCGTGTTTCCGCGAGTTGCGTAGAAAAAAAAGGTTCGAGTTGAAACCGTTTACGAAACTTCAAAATGAAAAATTGAAAAATTTATAATTTTGAAAAAATATAAAATTGTACATTTCTTAAAAACAATTGTCTTGTGAGCTTGAAGATATTTCGACGAAAATCGAATTAAAACAATGCAAAAAATTTTCAAAAAAAAATTTCAATTTTTCCAAAAATTTTTTTTTTTCTATTCCTCTCCGTCATTTTTCCATAATAATGAACAAGTTCATCCCACCATCGCGATATCCTGCCCCACCAACGAGTCTAAATAATTTAACCTCGAGCTTTTCGAACTTTACGACTCGTATTCGCCGTCTCGAGGGTGTCGATCCTGGGCCGTTATCAATCCTACGTCGGCGATCACCCAGGCGCAAAAGTGAAAAGTCTCGAGACGCTCGTTCTCCCGGAAAATCGAACAAGTTGTCTCGACGACGCGGAATTAAGGATAAGAGAAAGAAAAAGTGAGAGAGAGAAGCTTAATGAGAGCTAGGGGATGTGGGGGTGGGGGATGAAAGACAAGAGGGTAACTGATTGTGAGAGCAATTACGACGAGTTTTCCTTGCTCTTGCGAGCGACCATTGCGCGTTCGTGGAATGTCCGAACGTCGAGAGAGATAAAGAAAAAGAGATTTTCTATCTCTCTGGTGGATGATTGGACGCTGCGAGAAATTCCGTCGTCTCCTGATGAACGCGACGTTATATGAGAATGGATCTCGTCTGTTTCCACCTCTTTTCGCCCGACGTTTCCTTCGCGGCTTTAACGACGCTCGGACGAACTCACAATTCAACTTTCGCTCCGGGAAATTGATCTCGAGTGGATAATTCCTTTTCATTCTTTCTTTCTCTCTTCCTGTTATTAATTATCAATTATTATTATTATTATTATTAATTATTACTCTTATTATGATTAATTATTAATTATTATTATTATTATTATTATTATTATCGTTAATTATTAATTATTATTAACATTCTTATTGTTTTTATTCGTTACGAACATTTGCTTGTTTCCCTTCGTCCTTGTATCGTGTCCTCGCGTCGATATAACGTCGCGTGGACGAAGAAACAAGAGGCAAATCACAATCCTTCGAACGCAGAACGGTTATTATATCGAATAGAGGATATAGCATTGCGCGGATTTCACGATTTAATATTGGTTTGATAATGAATATCGACGAGCTTCGTACGTAACGTATGGGTCGGAGAAGGGGATAATTTTCCAATATCCTTTGAGCTATATCATCGCCTCGGTTCGGGTTACCACATTGTACTCCGTATTACGCGAGATTGTCGGATACCGAGATTAATTGAAAATGTCTTCGTCAATTATTTCAATTACGTGTGCGTCGACTGTTTCGATAACTGAGAAAATTAATTAACGCGCGTGTGTTTAAGATCGACTCAATTAGACAAATACGAATTTATATATTTTTCTTTAATTATAATTTATAATTAGGTGTAATTGAAATTAATAATATTCGTTTCATAATTTTTTGTTTCATATAAATTTACGAAAATTTGTCGAATATTTTATCGACAAAAGATCTTTTATCGTAATGAAAATTACAATCGCAGAATTGTTCGGGGGATAATAATCGTAGTGAAAGAATGATAAATTTAGACAAAGAGCCGATTAAAGTAAATAATGGATTTTTTATGGTAATTTCGCTCGAGGCGAATTCGCGTTTCCCTTTAAAATATTAAAGGAAGAAAAAAATGATTATTACTTTTTTTTTTTCATGTAAAAATGGTTGGAAGACAAATTGCGGAATTCTCGTTATCTCGGAGGCGCTTTTGGTAACGCGCAGTTATCTCGTCCTTGTATCCCGTTTTGCCTTCTCTTTCGCTCTCGCGTGTCAAGGTAATCAACGTCGTTTCTCTCTCTCTCTTGCGCGATCTAAGAAAACCTCCGGACTCTCTAATACCCTCTTGGTCGCTCGCTCGTCGACGGAGCGAGGAGAGAGAGAGAGAGAGAGAGAGAGAGAGAGAGAGAGAGAGAGAGAGAGAGAGAGAGAGAGAGAGAGAGAGAGAGAGGAATAAGCGGTTGGTAAATCTACCGTTCGCGAGTGCGACGAGAGAAAACGAGAGACAAAGGACCGCGACAATGAGCCTAGAGACTTCCAAAGGCGAATAACGAACGATGCTTGCGCGCAACCGATTTTTTTTTCTTCTTTTTGTTATCATTCGCACAATAAAATTTTATTATAAGTCAACGATGATAAAGACCGTTGGCCCAGTTCTTTTCTCTCTTCCCGTCGTTCGCGAACGTTGGTCAAGCCGATTTTTCATCGGAAGACTCGTGACGAATAACTACAAATTTCTTAAAAAATTTACTTTGAGAACTTCTCGACGATTTTTCGACGAAAAAAAAAAACAAAAAAGCTTTTTTAATTTTGCAAATTTGTAAAATTGTACGAATTCGTGACGTGAACTCTCGTAAACCTCGTCCCGCGAATGAATTAATTAAATCGCGACGATCGAAACGAGAGAGAATTAAAAAGAAAACAAAGAAAAAAAAAGATCGTCGAATTATATCGAGAATTCGCAGCGACGATTCTTAACGAGTTTCGTTGCGCGCGATGCTCGAACGATTTTTCTTTTTCGTTTTTCATCTCTCCCGATTCGATTATCGCGTATCGAGTGAAGCTATACGTAACCGAGCCTCGCCTCTCTCGCGTGCTGCCACGAACTCGGACGTTCCCGAGCTTTTTCGCGGCTATCGTATTCGCGTGGGTGAATCGCGCGTTGCCTCGCGATTTTATCAACGACGGATATTTCGATGGATCGCATGCATGCACCGCTCGTACGTGCTTCCGATACGAAATTCTGACGTTATATGCCGCCCGAACGTTGTGCGGAAAATCCACGATATGGCGCGACGCTGAATCGTGCGCAAACATTTACGTACAACGATTCTATTTTTTCTGTATTAAAAAAAGTCGCTTTGTATGTTCTGTAGAATTTTTCTTCGTTGTATAATTGTAAGAATAATAATAATAATTATCATAATAATTTAATTGAATTTTAATTATTAATGCGGATATAATTTATTATTATTATTATTATTATTATTATTAATGTGTAATAATAATAGCAATAATAAATTAGTTTTATTATTGCTAGTTAGAATTTTAATTATTGATACTAATAAAATTTATTATTTTTATTATCAATCTGTATATATTATAATAATTATACCAATAATAAATAAATTGAATAGTAGTAATTAATATTAATTATATTTAAATTTTTAAAAATATAATTATTATGATTATTATTACATAGAAGAGATATTTCAGGCTGACGTTTAAACTTGTATACATTAGCGCAGATATATGAGCGCGCGCATTCGCGTAATATCGTACACATATATATATATATATAATGAATTTATCTATCTATCTATATATATATATATGTAATGAATTTATCGGCGGGCGCCGAAGGTATATCGTCGATAATTTGATGAGGGGCGTATAGCGAAAGAGAGACAGAGTGAGAGAGTGAGGGAGGGGGGGGGGGGGGGGGGGGGGAGTCGAACGAAGCAAGTAATTCGCGGTTCTATTTTCAGCGCTCGAACCACTGAGATTCAATGTCGAAAATTTTCCATGGCGAACTCGTTTTCGGATAAAACTTCGGAAAAACGAACACACGTAACGTATATTTACATAAAATCATTTTATTAATATATAGAATCGAAAAGAAACGTGTATGTAAAAGATATTTATTGTTTTTTGCATTTTTATGATAAACACGTTTTAGTGAGTGATTTTTTTTGTTTTTTTTTCGAAAAACGTGAAAATAATTCACACAAAAAGTTTCATTGAAATTTTCGACGCGGGTCGCGGCGTGAGAAGGGGAAACATCGAATCGTCGAAAAATACGTGAACGGATTTCATATACGCGATGGCGTACGAAACAAAATCCGATCTATTTTTTCGTCGAGAATCCTGAAAAGAACGTAAAAAGGCCGTCGTTGCCCCACGTTCGTATCGTGATGTTCTCAAGGGTGCAAGGGTTGGGGGGGGGGGGAATTTCGTATTCCCGGCGAGAATCCCTCGAGTCCTTCTCTTTAATGGTTTAACGATTTTGCCCGAGCGACCCTTAGAGCTCCGTCGCAATAACGTCGCCCTCCCCCACGAGGGACGTCCCACTCATTTCCCCATAAATCTCAATAAATATCGCCGTATTCGTGTCCACGACGGAAAAAAAATTGTTCACGTCGTACTTTACGAATTTTGTGAAATAATTACGCGATCGCGAAATTACAACGATTCCTCGTTAATTAACTCGAAACGTTAACGACTTGGTGACTTTAGCGTAATTAAATTCAATTTTTAACTTAACACTTATTTGGAAAAAAATCTAAGATAACCTCGAGGTTGATCACTTTTTTAAATCTTTAATAAATCTAAATTTTGTTTATGTCAAAAGTTAATCCTTGAAGACAATTTCGAATTATTAAAACAAACAAATTTCGTCAATTTCGTCTGAAACAGAATTTGATCGATCAAAACGAGGCGAATGAATCCGATCGAAGATTGCCAATTTCTCCAAATCGTCGATCGAAAGATAATTTTCAAAAATCGAACAAAAAGCCAAAATCGTTCGATTACCAAATTTCTTCGGACTCGATTTATAACGACGCGAATAACAGGATAAAAGTCCTGTGAACTTTCCACCCACATCCACCGGTCGTTGTTGTTGTTGTTGTTTTTTTCGCACGTTTTCCTCGCTTAGTTTCTGACTCGCGGGGGCGTAACGGAAGCGGTCATAGTATAACGACCAGGAAACCCAATATTGTTGAAAGCGTTACTCGAGAGGATAAGCCGTACCTACATATACATATATATGTATATCTATAGAGAGGGAGAGAGAGAAAGAGAGAGAAAGAGAGAGAGCGATATAAAATGTAAAATACTGCATATACGTCTACGAACGTGTATATACGTGTAAAATTTTAAGTATCACAAATGTCTATATATATATATATAGCTTTTTATATATTTGTATATATACAACATAGTATATATATTTACCGTTACTAGAGTAGAAGACCTCGCGGAGACGTTGCGGTGAGCGTGCATTTTTCATGAGGCAAACACGTATTTCTCCTACTATCTCTGTCTGTTTCTATCCCTTTCTCTCTCTTTCTCTCTGTCTCTCTCTCTCTCTCTTTCATAGCTATAGGAAGTAAGGAACTAGGTAGAAGCGAGAAAAGAGAAGGAAGAAGGTAAGAAGAAGGAGAAGGAAAGGCCGCAGGGCCAGCCAGAGACGTTCTCGTTTTTCTCAACGGGGATTCACGGCGCAGCATCCGTACTCCACGGTACGTCCGACATCCGCAGAGCGGATATGCAACGCGAGCAAAAGTTTTCCCACCGACGGTGAAAAATCTTTTGGGTCGGAAAAATAAAAAAATAAAATAAACGGAAAATAGAAGAAAATAAATAAAAGACGGAGGAAGAAAAAAAAGGAATTTTATCACGAAACGTCGAGTTCCAACGTGGTGTGGCTTGTATTATATATCAAAGTTTAAGTAGGGGGGGGGGGGGTAGCAATTTTTCCGCAGAGTGTATTTGACACTTTAGAAAATTGAAGAAATTTCTTATCCACCCGACGGAGGAAATAAATTTTTCACGCTCGCTCGAAGATAAGCGAGGTCGATGATTTTTTTCGTCAAAATTTTGACAAATTTCGTCCAAAAATTACATTTTGGCGAACATTTTTTTAAATCTTTCTGCGTTCTCGAGGGACAGTTTTTTGAAATCTCAATCGAGGTAAACGTTTGGAAAAATGTGTGCGAGAATTTTTTTTATTTTTTTTTTAATATTACTTTTGCGATAAATTTTGCGAAATTCTAATTATTTTGTTATTTTCGACCACGTCTCCAATGAATCGGAGCAAATAGGAGGGAGCGTGCTCATGAATACCTTCGGGACATTATGTCGAAGAAGACAACGGTCCACGGAGCCATCGCGACTCGATGCGAGGTCGATGATTTAGTTTGTCAAAATTTTGACAAATTTTGTCCATAAATTACATCGACGAATGATTTTTTCAATTTTTCTATGTTCTCGAGGGACAAATTTCGAAATTGAATGCCACAGATTTTTTAAATCTCATTCGAGGTAAATTTTTTGAAAAATGTTTCCAAGAATTTTTTTTTTTTTTTAATATTATTTTCGCGATAAATTTTGCGAAATTCGATTTTTTTTAAATGTATTTATGACCACCTCTCCAATGAATCGGAACAAATAGGAGCGAGCGTGCTTATGAATACCTTCGGGACATTACGTCGGAGAAGAGAACGGTCCACGGAGCCATCGTGGCTCTCTCTCATCCGATCTTTATCTCGCTCGGTTCATACCACAATTCTCTTTCTCGGTTCGAACCACGGAGGACTCCCCGGAGAGAGATCTCACGTTGATCCCTCTCTCGTATCGCGTTGGTTAAAGCGTGATTTCTCGTTCGCGCATGCGTCGAAATCATCGCCATGATTCATTTTATCTACGTAGCTCGCGTTTCGCGTACCGAGAAACGGACCAGAATTTTGAATAATTTAAAAACAAAAACGAGAAATTCAGCAAAAAATAAAAAAAAATAAAAATAAACGAAACAATTTATTTTTCGCTTCGTTTTCGTTTTGTTTTTAAAGCGATTTTTCTTTTAGGCAATTACGCGCAAATGCACGCACGCATGTAAATACACGCGGAAGTAAAAGACGTCTGGTTTTTTTAAACAATACCACTGTTCAAAAATATCCTAAAGTGAAAGTCGATTTCTAGTTTTTTTTTACTACATTTTTTCATAAAAATTGAATTTTATATAAAAATGGGACAAGTGAATTTTTCTTCTAAAAACGTCGTTGAATGAACATTTAAAAAAACGTCTTAACACGACATATTCATGTTGTGTTAAAAATTTCGTAAATTCTTCAAGATTCAATTCGAGCGGTTTTTCAAGAATTATATTTATTTTCGAACGAAGCCAACGTATGTAAAATTTAATTATGCCGAAACTTTTCGGTGTGTATGCAGCATAAAACCTACATAAGGAATAAGAGAGAGAAAGAGAGAGAGAGAGAGCAGTCGAGAGAAAGAACGGGAGAAAGAGAAAGAGAAAGAAAGAAAGACGTGGTAGCGGGGCGATCGCGAGAGCGAGCGAGCTAGCGCATCAGCGTCGACCGCGGCGTTGGAGTGGAGTGGCTCGTGGCTCGCGAGTCGCAAACCGCGCTCTCCGTCAGTCTCGAGCCGGACGTTGGTCAAACAAGACCCCCGGATTTTAACGAAAACAGGAAAAGATCGAAAAATATATCGGGCGACGTTTCGAAACAAAAAAAAACAAACCAAAAACGTAAATAAAAACATCTCCGTAGTTCGACGTTAAGACGAAAGAAATTACGACGTACGTTTGAAAGATTCGACCGTGTGAAAACGTAAGGAGAGATAAAAATATCCAACGAGTCGTCGGGGACGTGCGTTATACCTGCGAGATAGTATCACGGCGGTTTACTCGGGGACCGGTGAGTCGGTCAATCGGTCGAGCACGCTCAACGGTGCTCTACGGCCACACGGGAGAATTCTACCGTCGCGCTTCCCCACGAATCAAGATCGTGAATCAACTTCGACCGACGAATATATAAAATCTTCGAAACAACAATTTATAAAAAAAAAACAACAACAACAACAATAACACCAAATAATAATATTCTCAAAGAAAAACAAAACAACATCAATAATTTATCATAATCCTCACCGTCAGTGATTACAAACTAATAAACAAAATAAACACCATTCAATCCTCTCCAAACGTCTGATTTAAAAACGAAACAACAAATTTATTCGATTTACCCATCGTTCCATTTTTCATAAATTCGAGGAAAATTGTCGATTTTAAACAAAACAAGAGAAACAAATTTCATTGAATTAAAACTTGTTCGCGATAGTTTCCACGTGATGAGGGAGACCCGTCGGCGAATGTAAACCTTTGCTCAACGATAAACTCTCGACGCGTGTGTAGTGCGCGTGTGTGTTTACCCGAATATTAAAATAATTTACATAATTACCCACCGTGTCATATAACTATATATATATATACTTTTATATATACATATAGCTATATAAGTATATACATATAATATATATATATATATATAGACATATTTGTATATATAAATATATGTGTGTATAGGCTTTAGCCCCTACGGGATGCAACTCGGCTGCGCGCACCTGCGCTCCTGCGTGCAACGAGCCTCGTCGTCGTACTGGTGGTTCGGCGTGTTCACGACCTGCTACGAGGGACAGTACGTGTATCGGAGTCACGGGAGGCGGTAAAACGGAAAACGCATAACGCGACGTAGGTAGTGGCAGGGACGACGGCGTCCGCGGCGTCGGCGTCTGCTATGGGTTCCTCCTCGTATAGCAACACGGTACGCGTCGCTATGGGTTACGAGTGTTGTGCCCTGAGGTTCTTTGTGTTGTAAAAAGAAAATAACGAAAGAAAACAAACAAATAAATCAACAAAATAAAAATATATTTAAACAAATATATATATATATAAACGCGAAGGACATTGGCGACTGCCGGGCTAAACCAGTGCGGGTGCTAGGGAAGAAAAGCGCGAGAAGAAGTAGTAACAACGCGACACTACGTGAAATTTTGAAAATTGTAAACGATAGACGATAAAACAAAAATTTTGATATTTTTTGGGGTTTTTGTTTTCTTCTTGTTTTTCTTCTTTCACGCTCGTCGAGGGATGCGAGAAGGGGAGGAGTTTTTCGGCGGCTGCTCGATTAGCTCGTGGTAAGTTTGAGAAGGAGGTTTTTTTTGAAATTTTATTCGGGGTTTCTTAGACAATTTTTCATCGAGAATCGTGGGAGACGGATAGATGGATTCTTCGAGATAAAACGAAATCGCGTGGGAGAATGAGTCAGTGGATGAAATAATGAATTAACGAGTCGCGCGAGAACTCACCGTGGTTGTTTTGTCCTACGGCGCTTTGTCTCGCCAGACGGCAAGAGTTCACATGCATTTGCGAAGGAGGAACGAGATGTTTCTTTTGTTTGCATCGTTACAAGCTTCGACAAATTTTCGAACGATTATTCGTAATTCAAGATTTATTATTAATTTCGATCAATATCGATTATTCACTGTTCAAACGAAAATAATCAATTCCAATTTTCCTAACCGACACCTCGATCGTTTTTCTTCAAAGGAAGATTACGAAAAAATAATATTATAAAGATACTGGACGAATTATTAATCTAATGAATTAATTAGTATTCATTTAATTAATATTAATTACAAATAATAAAACAAAGATTGACAGTTAAATATATCAAGAAAAATTATTGTCTAAAAATAGGAAATAATCGATGATAAATTTTTGTAATTAAAAATAATCGTTCGAACGGAAAAATACATTTGTTTTATTCTCACTCATTTAGATACGTTCAGCCAAGTAAAAACGCGAACGATCGCTTTTTACTCCTATTTGATAATCGATTTGCGCTTCGGTTGGTTAGAAGGTGAAACTTCCGGAGTCGTTAGACATTGACGTAGAATCTATTTTACATATATATATATATATATATATATATATATATATATATATATATATATGTAGTAGCAGAGGGAAGACTCGAATGTTAATTACGTGCAAGCGAGAAGGGGGTATATATGGCTCGTATATACCTCTTGGAGATCGTGAATTCTGGGCCATCGACGACGCCACGTCGACCTCTCTCAAGAGTCTCGCTTCGTCCCCTTGTCCGGTCCCCGTTCGTGCTCTCATAGAATTCACTCTCTACACACCGAACGTTATTAACACTATCGATGTCCCGGCTACATTATTGTTAAATAGCAGACGGTAATTAGTCAAATGAAATTTCACCCTTTTAGCGATAATTAGAAATTTAATGAATAAAAAAATTATCATTTATTTTAACGAGATAAAACTTTTTTAATATATTCAACGCGTTCCCTCGTAGCAAAGTTCATTTTTTAATTATTAAACTCGACTCGAATCTTTATGATTTTAATGATAAAAAAAAGACTATTCATTTTATCGAGATAAAATTTTCATAAAAATTGTTTAAATGTTTTCACACATTTGCTCGCAACATAAATGACTGACGTTTTTAATTATTAAACTCGATTCGATTCTTGATCGTTTCATTCATAATAAAGATTATTAATTGTAACGTGACAATGTACAAATTAATCTGTACAATACTTCGTCACCTACTTGCTAATCGAAAAGCTAAATTAATTATCGAATTATTAAAATCGAATGAACTTTTTAATATTGCCTATAAACAAAATTAACAATTTAATCGAGATAATATTTAAATATATTTTATTCCAAATAACCTTAGCTCATTTTCTCAAAAGAAAGTTGATTGGGATATTAAATCATTAAATTCAATTCCAGTAAAAAACAAACGAAATAAAATAATAAATCGACGTTTAAATCGGTTTACAAAATACACACTTCACAAAGTAGCGAAACCGTTGATCGGGAGTATTTCTTTTCGAAGCCGAGAAAGTACGCAAACCGTCGTCTTTCCTAGAGCCATCGTTTATTATACATCGCGCAAGGATCGCTCTACGCTTGCATCTCGTCTACGTCGTCGTCGCGCTCGACGTTAATGAGAGAGAGAAGCTTTTAGCACTCGCGAGCGCCATCTCGCCTATGTATATAATATATATATATATATAGAAACGTCGATCATTAAGCCACGTATCGCGATGAAATCTCGGGTTCTTCCCAGACTTCGAGTGGACCAATTTCGTTCGGAAATACTTTTTGCTCTTAGCGTTCTCGTCGCTCTCCTACCTAACCTCTCTCTCCCCCCCGCCCTTCTTCTCGCCGTAAAATTTTATCATTATTATTTTTTAATTCACTCTCGTCTCGACTCTTTTACTTCGTTAGTGGAGCGTACATTTTTTTCTCACTCTCACGAAAAAAACAAAATAAATAAAACAAGAACGTGTTATTTAATTCGACGAAAGTTGGGTAAAAAAATGAAAAAAGATTTTTAAAAAACAGTAAAAGTTGGAAATTCCGCGAATATGATAAAAATTGTTGAATTCGTCGATACGTGGCGCAGGAAGGGACGAGATTCATGCGGGAGAGAAGGACGAGACTCGAGCGCGATAAACTCCCTCGGAGATTTCATTTCGGAGAAATCTCTCGCAGGGTTCGATTTTGTTTTTTTTTTAAAACATTTTTTTTTATTTCATTCTCGTTATTATCGCGTTCACATTCCGGTCACGGCGAGAACGAATCCCCGGCCTTCGTTGGTTTAACGCGCGTTAAAGCTATAACGTCACATTACGTACGTGACAATGAATTCAGGGTTTTCTTTCTCGTTATCGGCGAGACGAGATCTCGTTGCATGTGACGAAAAGAGAGAGTTACAAAAAGGAAAAAAAAAGAAAAAAATAACACAAAACAAATAAACAAACAGATAAAAACAGAACGACAATTTTTCGACGTCAGAAAACTCGAGAAAGTCGACACTGTTGCGATAATTTGGGTGATGACAAAACAAAATGAATTTTTTCACATTTTCCGAATCGAATCGAGTTCAGAGTCGAACGATTTATTTCTTCGTTTCTTTTCTTTTTTCATTTTATTTTTCGAGGGAACGAATATTAATGCGTTCGAAACGAGATCGTCAGAATTCCAAGAGGAATTATTGTTTTTCTTTTATTTTTTTTCAACCACTTTGATAAGACTTGCTTTCGGAGGAATCGGTGGAAGGTTCGAGTGTGTAACTATACGTACGAGCTATAAGTGGACATATATAGGACGATTGCTACGCCGCCTCGTTACCGAAGAGCGAATTTCGCTCGATTCCACGGGTTTGAGTGCATCATGGCGGAATTAGAATTACCGTACGTACAGTCTGATCCATTTTAAGTCCCCTACGGTTGAAAACTTTTTTTTTTTTTTAATATTCTTCAACCATCATTACCTAAGCTCAACTATTTTTTTATTTCTCGCGACTTTTCTTAAAAAGACTTAAATTTACGCGTCAAAGATTCCTAAATATCTAACAAATTTTTAGAATTAATTTTAATCTTAAAAATAAATTGACATTTTCTGAAAAAATCTTTCGAACAAAACGTTTCTTATTTTTTCGTGTAGAATACGAATCTGCTAACAAATGTGTTGGTTTCCACTGAAAAAAAAGAAGTTAACCTTGAAAACTCATCTAATATCAAACGCGCAATTTTACGACTCTCTTGAAACCTTCGAACTTTTATAAGAAACATTTTTTCTCAAAAATATTCGACTGAGGGTTTTTAAATAGCACACCCTGTATATATGTGCGGACATTAAATATATATTATTGCAATTCACGATGCACACACACACATATATATATATATATATATATATATATATATATATATATATATGTGCATAAAGTCGCTTTGAAACGGCGTTGGAAAGTTTCGCGACGAAGAATAACATCGTAGTAATACGTTATACGTACACGAATACACATCGTATTGCCCATACAAATTATATAGAAGCACACATACACACACATACATATATATACGTGTGTATAAACGAGCCGTGAGTCATTCGGCGCTCAAGGAGCAAGCCGAGTGCGGTCTCGTCGCCGATTTCACGAGCGTAACGACATCTCGTGGCGAGTCCGGATGCGCGCGTTAAAAGAGAAAAATAAGAGGACGAAAGAAGAAGAGAAAAAGAAAAGAGGCGAAGAAAATTTAACGAAAAATAGGAAAGAACGGATCGAAGGCAGGAGGATAAAAGGGGACCGGATATCCGCGCCGAGACATTAACGATTAGTTCTTGGGAGATCGGTACCTCGATGCTTCGGGTGAACAGGAAGGCCAATCGTACGGAGAAATATGTCGAACGGCGAGATTATTGATAATAATAATAAATAAACAAATAAAGATAATAATAATAAATAATAATAATAATAATAATAATAATAATAATAATAATAATAATAATAAATACATTTATAATAATAATAATATAAAAAACGATAATAATAATCAATTTTCCGAATAGAAACGACGTCGATTATGCGCAAAGAATTTCCATAATTTCTCGGGACTACAACTAGGCAACGAAAGTGTTCACCGAGTCCTCGTTTATATAGGTCGTTCCATCATCGACCGGTTATCTATCCGGCATCACATTTTTCATCCGCTCGCCTATCTTACTCTCTTGCAATTACCGTTAAAGTGTTCGAACGATCGAAGTCCTATATTTTTATCACATAAAATAAAAGTTAAAATTATTTTTTGAACAAATAAAAAAACAATCTATGTTTTTCAGATTGAAGGAATGACTAATGTATTCACGTGTATACGTATAGACATGTATTGTCAATGCAATTAAGAATTTCTTACGAGTCATACCTCGAGACTATGTATTTAGGGGACAAGCGTCACGTGACTGTCGTGACGAACAACAGAGCGACATACACGAAAAAGCGAAAGCTCATCGAAGTTGTAATAGCTAAATTCCATTCGAATAATATTTCACTTCCGGCAGAATGTAGGGAAAGCTTGTAGACATGGACACCGAAGATCGATAGGTGAACCCTTCCCACCTTTGCCTCGCTCGCAAGCAAAAATCTCATACCGTGTATATATAGAGCATGACATTTATATTTATGTGGCTATATGTATATATATATATATTAATAAAAATTCGATAAAAGGTTTTTTTTTATGGATCGATGACTTTTGAACTTTGCGGTTTTCCGCCAATCTTAGAATGAAAAAGAACCTTCATTTTACGGCGTAAAATCTTATTCGATAATTTTTATATTTATTATCAATTCTTTTTAGTATCGGAATTAAAATATTAAAATATCGCGAAAGGAAAAAAAGATTCGATTTATCTCCTGAGAAATATATATGACTACAAGAGAAACTATGCGAGGAATGCGTCAGCCGGAGACTCCCATCTTCTTGCCGAATTCCTTCTCGTCACTGGGATTCGAATGAAAAAGTTAAATAGCGTGAGCGAAAAAAAATAAACGGAGAGACAGAAACGATCCGGTATTATTATGAAAGGTGTGCGTCGAGTGAAAAAATAAATAAAAGAAAGAAAAAAGAACGACGCGCGAAGACGCGATGACAAATGCACGTGTAGCGGAACAAAACGGAAAAGCAGTCTCAAGTGCGCATAATATTATGATCGATGCACCGGGCCTGTTTTAAAAAATTTTATTATTTTTTTTATCTATGTATACGAGAACTCGTATCGAGGACGTCGAGACTCTCGTCTTTCGTGTGACGCTCTTTCGAATGTCTCTCTCTCTCTCTCTCTCTCTCTCTCTCTCTCTCTGTCTCTCTCTCTGTCTTGTTGCGCATCGTTTACTTATTCAACACGTGTGTCGAGTCAAGAGAGTCTTGACTATCACAAACACGAGGTACACAATTGTCGAACACAACTTTTATGTCGCTTACACGACGGACTGAATTCATTTTCTGAAAAAATGAGCCGGTTACTCGTTTTTTTATTCAACCAAAGAAACCAAAAAATCGTTGGAATAATTTTTTCGAATGAAATTTCATACGGAGTAATGAAAAATTGTTATTATTCCACCGTTTGGAATTATTTACTTATTTAAATAAATAATAACAAACAGTCACAATAATGACAAAAAAAAGAAAATTATTAAATTATTATTATTTATTTATTTATTCGTGTATTTTGATAAATAAATCAAGTTATTGGGTTTGGAAAAGATTGAGAGTCGAGCATTGTTCAATAGTTGCGCTGATAAATTGTATTTAGTACAATAAGAAACAATATTTCTTTGCGTAAATTAAGTTAATTAATCGATTAATAGAATTTTAACGACGTCCGGTTGGACTCGACGAATTGGAACAATTATATAAATATGAAATGTTTAAATATCGTTAGAAATCATTTACCAAATATTTACCAAATATTGACTTAAATATTTTGGTATCGATACAAAGAATCGTTCACTTTCTAAAAGTGGCGTGAGACGAAAAAACTTCGAGTGCGACTATATGAAAAGTTCGGTGTGGTAGTACAAAAGAACGGAAGAGACAGGGTCGAAACTACGAACGAGAGTCGTGGACAGAGGCCGGAGGGATTTTTTTTTCTTATACTCGTGAGTTAATACGTGATCTGAGATCGTAATTGTCTCTTGTGTGCGTCGTAGTACTACGTGAAGATATGTGATGGAATTATAGACGAGCGAAGAACCGTGCGAACGCCTTGAGAAGAGAGAGGGTCAAGTATTTCATATCGAGCTTCGTGACGACGATAAAAAATTTCACCGTGCGATTATTATAACGATGTACACGATGATCTGTATCAAAAAAATATTCACGCACGCGCACGAAGAACGAAGCGCATGCGCGCGTGCGTTAGACGGCTCGATTATATTCTTATTTAATTTATAGGCGAATAGGTGCGTGCTTGAACGGAGTTACTACGTCGCCTTGTATTGGTTTCGATAGTTAGAGCCTGCGTGCCTGACCGCCCCTAACTATACGTTGCTTCGACTCCTGGACTTGGCAACTCGCGAGCGCGGTGTGAAAATTATTGGTTCGAGCGTTTAGCGCCTTTTTCATTATTTATTCCGTACGCAGGATAGTTAATGAACTAATAGAGTTGGAAACAAAGCCAGTAAGACGAAGGTTACAGGATTTAGTATTACACTCGTTCCGGGTTTTTAATAATTTGCAGATTAAAAGCCTGAAAAACGTAAAAATTTCCAGTTTTTTGAGTTTTTGATCGGCAAATTGTGAAAAATCTGGAATGATAATGGTATCGAAAGATTGTAAATTTGTCGTGAAACACGAAAATCATATTTTTATTTCTGATTTTGGTCAACTTATAGGTAAAAATTTCAAAAATCTACGAAAAAAATCAGTTTTTTCAATTTTTGACTAGTAAATTGTTAAAAATCTGCAATAAAAATGTTATATCCGTATTCTACGGAAAATTTCCGATTTCCTAAGTACCCTATACGTTAGATTTGGACAAAAAAACAATTTCGACTTTCTTGACCGACCTAAAGTCCTGAAACCCGGACCTTAGGAGAGAACTATATATCTTTTCATCCAAATTAATTACACAGAGTGTTCACGTCATCGGAAATTTCCCATAGAACAGAAATATGACATGTTTGTCCCCGATTTTACCCAATTTCTCGATCAAAATTCCGCTTTACTGTGCACAATTCTAAAAATCTTGAAAAAATGATCCAAAAAAGTTGATTTAATTAAATTTCTAACAAATGAATTTTACCTTACACACAATATTTTTCCCAACTGATGAATATAACCGCGATAAATGAGTAAATATCTGCACCAGTACTCGTGGCTTGTGGGAGTGAAGAAAATAAATGTCAGTTTAAATATCTCAAAAGCCATTTTCTCAGGAGAAGAATGAACGGGCTCTCCGATTTCATCGAGTCATCCAATTGAGTCGGCGGTCGGTGAGGACGTGATTCAAAATCCAAGTGAAGGCGTCGTTGGATTTTTATTTTTTTTCATTCGCTTTTGTGCATCGTTCGCTCTTACCGTTTTATTTGGGACCTTTACGAGCCACGACCGGCGCTCACTGTCACTGTATTCTTTCTTTCTTTCTCTCTCTCTATCGATAGAGCTCACCTGCTCGAACGAGACGAGCCCAAAGCGTTGAAATAATTATATTACGTAATGGACAAAGTCGTGAGCGTCGCTCGGTTCCCGTCGGAGCTCTCCCAGGTAAATGTCAGGTCAAGAGACTGTCGGCTCGCGAGCCAATAACAACGTTACTCTCGCATTATCCTTCACCTTACGCGCTCCTCTATCGCACCAATACGACTCGAATATCAGCATAACATTTTACTCGTACCTCGCGATTCCCCTTTCGAAGCATCAATTTCATAGAACTCTCAGCTTTACGAATATCAATTTCAACGAACGAATTTCTTCCCGACGTTGTAATTTTCAATTCTCCCCGAACCCCTTCTCGCAAACTTAATCAACGACGATTCGACGGGCAACGATAATTCTAGCTCGCCGTGTAATTTGCGAAAATCACGCGATCTTTAATTTTCATTATTTTAATCAACGTACATAATTTTGCCCCGCAATTAATTTTTGCAATCCGCCAGCTGTGTTCATTTTTCGCGCTCGGTCGTCAAATTTTAACGCGACGTTGTAGATATTACGAAAAAATACTTCAGTACCAGACCGGTTGCTCAACGCGAGACAAAGAGCAATAACAATTTTTCTTTTTGGGAAACTAATGTTTTGACACTTCGAATCACGTGAAAACAAAAACGACAACAATGTATGTATGTAATTTAATTAATTTTTGTTTTTCGTCGAATGATTTCGGCACATCCTTCACGAAAGTATTGTTCAACCTGTGAATTCTCGCAACGGTTGCATTTTTGTTATATTTTACCTCTCGAATTTCATTCGCCTATCGAGCGGTCGTGAGAACGAGGTCGGTCGCGAAATAAAATTGGAATTATCGTTTCACCGATAATTCTATCTATAAAAATAATAATAATTTATTTATACAATAAATATTTTACAAATACTATAATAATAATAATTATTTTTTTAGATCTTTGTTCAAATAACAATAATAATAGTTATTTATAAAACTACTAACAACACTATTGTAACAAAATGGCAAAGTCACAAAGTCCCTAGACAACGATACCCAACGAGAAACATATATATAAATATATATATATATATATATATATATATATACACAGTCCATAGAGAAAAAAACGGGTCAACCGTAACGACCCCTACTCCTACGTACCTACTCCAATTAATTGGACACACGCGGAAATCCCGTCGATTTCGAAACGAGGTGGATTTTTCGAGGCAAAAAAATCAATTGAAGAAATCCGGGAACGAAAAAGACCGGTGGAAGCGCGCGGCGGAAAGAGAGAGAGAGAGAGAGAGAGAGAGAGAGAGAGAGAGAGAGAGAGAGAGAGAGAGCGCGAGAGGTCATCAGAATCCTTTGCGCAAATCCACGCACGTTGAATGTAATGGCATCTGTGCTATCTATCCATTATATATATATATATATATTTATCGTAAAGATATATATCTATATAGTAATTATATATATATAAATGGCAGAGCTCGCTTGCCCGGAAGTGCTTTCGCTTTTCTTGCACAGAAGCGAGTCAGCGCCATATTGAACGTATACTCGTATATGTATATATATAATTATTGAACGTAACCAGCTTAAACCCAACTCTCCGGCCTCTCTCAAAGCGGATTTGCGGTACCGAGCTGTATGTACACGTCGAGTCTACTGGCCTACGCTCTAAGCTCGCAGGAGAAAAGCGAGAGGCCTCTCCGATTCCGCTCTTTTCTCTCGCGTTTCCAATAATACGGTTTTCACTCTGGTTACGTGATGCTTATACAGAGACAGAGAGCGAGAGAGAGAGAGAGAGAGAGAGAGAGAGAGAGAGAGGGAGGAATTGGATTGAAGATATTTAACGGCAATAACGCGGAGTATTTGCGTCTCTGAAATTCTCGCGAAACAAACCAGACGTACCTGAGAGAAACGTCGGGAGGAATCTTCAACTTGTACGGAAATATCTTGGGATTATATTCATTGTTATTATTGTTATTATTATTATTGGAGTAGCGTCGGCTCTTTGTTCAGATTTCCGATTGAAACTTCGATCATCGGAATTCGATTAATTAATATTAATATCAATAACCAATAATTTATTATTATCATTATCATTAATAAATTAATATTCAATCTAATGTATTATTTATTATTTTTTAATTAATTAATCTCAATCGGTCGATTGTAAGGAAAAAAAATTTGCATACACACGAGCGAGAATGGGTAATTAATATTTGGATATAATTACGATCGATAATTACGATCGATGATTATCGATAAAGATAATTGATTCGTTAAAAGTTCACTTAATTAATTTTCAAGAATTTTAAAAGTAATATTAAATGGAAGAGATAAGGATCTAGCCTCGCGAATGTTAATATCACGCGAAAATTATACCAACGGCACGTTTCGGAGTTTCCGCGTAGGCGGTATTCTTCGAGGAGGGGCGGTCTCCGGGAAGACTGTACGGTGCATAACGATATTTACATATATAGTTCGGTTCACGGCCGGAAATTCCTTGGGACAATATTTGCTGAGAGAGAGAGAGAGAGAGAGAGAGAAGAGAGAAGAGAGAGGGAGAGTGAGAGAGAAAGAGAGAGAGAGGGAGCTCTTAGCTTTTCTCTCCTCCTCCTTCTCCTTCTTTCTTCGCACACACATCGGATAATTATATATTTTCGAATAAAATGTGTCGTGCAGAACTCTGTTTTGCTCACCGAGTGCCAAGTTATTTCCATTGTTGTCTCGGAATTATTATCTCAGCGATTGCGCGGCCCCCGAGGGCGTGAGAGCTTTTTTTCCTTCCTTCCTCTCTTTCTTCTTTTTCTTCTTCTTCTTCTTCTTCATTATAACACAATCACACACACACATACACACAGAGATAAACAAACACCACGTGTCGTAGATTTTTATGCAGCCGAAGGTGTGTACATCAAGAGTGAGTAAAGAAAAAGGAGAGAACAAAAAAAGAAAAGAAGAAAAGAAGTATACGTACAATGCACGCTTTTGCGATGAGAAAATAAAATGAAAGAAGCAACGAACAGAGAGAGAGAGAGAGAGAGAGAGAGATGCGAAAAAGTGAGGGCGAGGAGGAAAGTGAGATCGAGACCTTCCCAGCGAGCCAAACTGTGGGAAACGAACCAACTGGGAACTCGGTGTATGATTCTTGCATCTTTTTAAAAGTTATATACACGTATATGGCTATATAACTATATGACTCGATTGCAGAAAAAAAGAGAGAGGGAAAAAAAGCACGGTTAATGCAGCGGAGAATAGTCGAGGGAGGAGGTTGGCCCATTTTCCTCGTTTCCGACGCTTATCGAGCCCCCTCTCGACGTTGAGTTATCTCTGACGAACGAAAGGGAAAATTCTCACCCTCTCCTTCCACTCTTCTCTCTCTCTCTCTCTCTCTCCCTCTCTCTTACCCACTAAGCGAACATTCATTCATTTTCACTGATATACGCGCTTATCTGTGAAATCGCGTCTTGTTCGCGTCTAACTGCTGGATAATTAGCTAATGGGAAGAAGGTCGAGTTGTTTTTGTTCCATCCCGAGGTTAATAAACTTTCGGCTATTTATAATTAGACTGATTAGTTTTTGTTCTTTTTATTTTGAAAATATTACGGCTGTTGATAATTGAATTAATCAATCACTTTCCGATCGTTGATGATCTGATAATTGAAACTTGCATCAATTTTGCTTTTAATAACGATTGATTCGTATTAACAGTTGACAATTATATTAATCAATATTGTATTTTTTAAATTAAAGTTTGATTAAACTACATTTTTCACCGTCGATAATTGGATCAATCGATCGATTTTTGGCACTTCTTGATTATATAATGGAAAACAAAAAACAAAAAGAACGTCGCACCTTCCTCGAACATTATGGTTAATAATTTTCTTCGTATTTGCCGATTCTTTCGATAAGAAACTAAAGAATTCTCGCGCGATAATAAAAATTCGGCTCTACGTTGATTAAACGATAAAAAAACGCAAAAAAGTTACGTACGAAAGATAAAAGTAAATATTATTATCTAAATTGATATCGAAGTAGTCGAAAATTTATTCGTCGCTAGCTGTGACAAGTGGCGATTTCTTAATTATCGTTATCGCGCTACAGCCGCGCGTTAACTCGCCGTTTCAACGTGATTTTAACAACGCGGTCGTATACCGAAACATTACGACTACCGGCATCGTGATAAGATAAGATAAGAAAAAAATCTCATCGGGAAACCCGCGAAGTTAAAGACAAAAGCTGAGCGACGAGCCTGATCGACCTCGCGACTTCGATCGCGACGAGATCGCCTCGTTACGTTTACCTTCGATTCGCTCGTCGCTATCGCCCGTGAGATAATCACGCGGGATGTCGTACGACCTCGAGCTTCTTTTTCGTTCGTGGCGTGTGCGCGACGTTAAAATAAAAAAAAATAACGTTAATATAATTATAACAACGAGGATAGGAATGTTCGTCGACAACGCGGAAAATGTGTGCTCGATGGTTGTGTGTTAAAATTGTGATCGGCAGTTATCATCGTTCGGATATTAATAACCAATTTATCACTCGCCCGGCACGTAACGAACGAGGTACGAAAAAAAAGAAAACAAAACAAAAAAATTAATTTCGTAAAAATATGTTTTTATTACGATTCTTTTTAGCGTTGTAAATAAGAGTTTTGTTATTATTTTTCGTTATTGAAAAGAAATATAATTTTTCTACCGTATATTTCGTATTAAATAAAGAAAAATAATTTTATTGAAATGTCTTTTGATATTGAAAAAGAATTTTTTGTAATGAAATATTCGATAATTATAATTTTCATTGTTATTTTTTTGTATCTCATTATTAACGCTCGTAACGTCGAGTCGCGACGTTCCAACGTTCCAATGTACGAACTCGAGTTGAGTTCGTACACTGTTCCATGACAAAAAAAAAATAAGAATAATTTCATGACGATTTTTTTATATCGAAAAATGAAATTATTTTCGAAAAAAAAACAAAATTTTCTCAAATATTCGATGTTTATTATAATATCGATGGTTCGTTTTTTCTGGGATCAAATCGTCGAATACCGAAGATTCCGTATCTCATTGTTACCGCTCGTAACGTCGGAGCCGCAACGTTCGAAAGTGGAAATTCCGGAATTATCGAGGCGAACTCGAGTTGCGTTCGGTACATTGTTCGAGAATAAAAAAAAAAAAAAACGGAATGAAAGAAAAAATATATACGCGTATACGTGTATTACGATTCGCCAGACCGTAAAATTCTTCACTGACGTTATTCGCTTTCCCCCTCGATTGTAGTACGCCCTGTAACCCCCCCCCCCCCCCCCCCCCCCGCCTCCTCCCATTACTGCAGAATTTTTCACTGCTTCGGTGCATTTTCATGCTCCCGTGGTATTGTTCCACCCGTTGTAAATAACGACCGTTATAGCTACGAATTCAATTCTCGAACTTCATTCATCTCGCGATATTCGACGAAATTTCGTTTCTCGTTGTATCATTATTCATCGATCTCGTATAAAAATTGTAACGTTGCGCGAAACGCGCTATCCATTACATCATCCAACGTAATACGATATCTAATCGAAGAAAAAACAAACAAAAAATTGACGATAATATTTTTACCTCGATCGTCCATACGATATATTTTTTTCCTATTCGATATATAAAAATACAATTTTACCTTCATCGCCATCATTTTTGTTTCCATAGTCGATATCAAATTCTTCGATACAATTTTTACCATCGTTAAAATTTACATTTATTTTCACGTCGTTGAGAAACAAAAATCACATTTATTCACATTTACTTTATTAAATTCTTCGATCAAATTCTGTTATTTTTTTGTCTCAAAAATTTAATTTCCATCCCTAATAATAAAACCACAAGATAATATTCGTTCTCGTTACCCACGACATCAAAACCCCCTATCAAACATTTCGTCCATATAATTATATTAATCTCAAAAGAATTATTTTGAAAAAAAGAAAAATTCATCCCCGAGTTTTCACAAAAAAAAAAACAAAACAAAAGAAACAAAAGCGAGAACAATGGTACCTGCGCGACGAAGGAGTGTCGCGGGGTAGAGGACAAGGGGTATGGGTGCAGACGTACCAAGGAGAGGAATCTCTCGCCCTCTATCTCGAAGAGAGTGCGAGTAATGGGACGTCATTGTTCACGTAAAGGCGAGGCAAGGCCGCGGTATCCTATTCTATACGTGCTATACTATACTCCCGCTACTCCTCCCTCTCGTCATTGGATAATTGGACCCCTCGGGAACTTCTCTTCTGTACACGGAGGGGTACACCTTGCTGTCCCTCTAGCGGCACGATCGAGTACTATAAGGGGGCATGGAGAGCACTAGGACTATCTGCATTCGTGCCAACGTTTCTATCTATATAAATGCATACATATGTGTGTGTGTATATATGTATATATTTACTATTCTATACGTGTATGAATGCATATATATGTATATATTTACTATTCTACACGTATATATTTAGTTGATGCAACGAGCAAGTAGAGATAAAGCCTCGGAATGCTTCATGGAATAATGGCTTCATTGTGCTATAGTCGCAGGAACACACAGAGTGTTCGGAGTGATTTCGTGGCAGGTCGAGCCTCTCACTGCGTAATATACCCCCCTAACCTCCTCTCTCCATCACTGTTGGGACAAGACTCGACGACAACAACACGTTTAAGGATACTTTGCGTATACAATCGGGAACAAAAGTTTCAATTTTACGAACGTATTATCGTTTGTTTTTTTTTTTTTCGTTAAAATCGTGAATTTTGAAAAATAGGAAAGTTTTTAATTGAAATGTATCGAAGTTGAATTAATTTTGTTATTTTGTTATTTTGTTTTTAATGTATAAAAGGGGGAAAAATGTGGGTTTTCATGGAAATGTTGGGTTTATGGGTGTATTTGTTATTTTTGAGAAATTGTATATTGTTGTCTTTGCATTTAAATCTCGTGGTATTTTTTATTACGATTATTGTTATTATTTTGTTTTGTTTTTGTGAGATATATTTCGATACGTTACGTTATGAAAATATTCAAAATGACGAAGTTCGAGGGTATCGGAAATTTTTCGTTGAATTGCGACATTACGTCGTGGACTGTACGAGCGAAGAAACGTGTACGGCATTGCCTCGGTATTATCCGCGATTATAAAGAGACGAGGCGAATGACAATTTTGTTTGAAAGACACGGTTGACTTTCATTTTTTTTGTTTTTTTCTTTTTCTTAATCTCACTTTCGTCAATTTCTACGAAAGAAAAAAAAAGCCAGAAAAAAACGATAAAATTCATTTATCAATTTCCCCGAATGAAAGGAATATTTTTGTTTTTTTTAACTCAATGAAAAAAGAAATTGCAATTACGCAATTTTTGTAATATTCGACTAATATAAATTGTATATTCTTGTGAAAAATTGAGAAGCTCGTTTACGATTCGAAAGTCAAGGAAACTTTTCTCATTAGGAACGGAGAGAAACGCGACGTTCGTTATTATTATATTCATGGTATTGTAATATTAAATAATTCCATTGAGGTGAAAAATTGTCAAAGGTAACTTTTGGATTCTTCGAAGAATTATGAGACTTTTTTTCTTCTGGCGAGACTCGCAAAGCAAAAGCGATGAATTCGGACTGCGACAAGTCCTCCCTCCTCAACCTTCTCCCTGCCGTCTCACCGTCGTCCCGGAAGTTCCGTCCCAATTCTTTATTTAAAGAGAACAGAGGGAGAGATTGAGTGGAACACGTTGAGAATCTCGCGATTGCATGGAAATTTATGCGCCTGAATAGCATCGCACTTGGACCGTCGCACGATAGCGTGTCGAGAAATATTCCAGTGCTTATATATATATATATATTATAACTATGGACAAGTCCTCTACAACGGGGATGAAGGAGGAGGAACCGAGAGGATCGAGGATCTCTCGAGAGAATCGATGATACCCTCGAGAACGGTATAATCACGTGACGAGATTTACGAGGCGAGAGAAAGAAGATGCAAAATACGTGCATTATGCATAATACGTATCGGGTACGGATCGTACATATACATATATACCTATTATATATAGGTCGCATTATGGGACTTTACGAAAGAGGATGAAATAAAGGAAGATATAAACGGCAGATGCATTTTCTTTTTGAGCCATAAATCTACGTGTCGAAAACCATGTCGTCGTAAACTTGTCTTTAAAATATAATCATGTCCTTGTTATTTTACAAAACGTTAAAAAAATACGTTGATTAATTAATTTTAATTCGTAAATTGTAATAATAATAATAATACGATATAATCAAGTTTTCCGAAAACATAAGATTTTTTTAATAAATCAATTAAATACAATTTCAATTTATTTATTTATTTTGAAGTCGTAATAACTGTCTTTATTAATAATAATTCGATAATGTAATAATAAAATAATAATAAGCATTATTATTATTATTATTATCATTATTTTTTCAGTATTTTACATTTTTTTAATTATTATTATTATAACAATAATAATGCAATGTTCCGCTACGGCGCAATCACTCTCACTGCGAATTCTGCGTACCTACTCGACTCGACTCGACTCGACTCGACTCGACTCGATTATCGTATATCCGTTGATTGATCGACGTGCAGTGTGCGATTTTCATTTTTAAGTACAGCTTCATTGTCGATCTCGCGATCGATCCAAACATCGATTTCCCTCACGCCTACGTGACCCAATTATTTCACCGTTCGCTCGTTTCCTCTCTCATTTTTCGATCGAGCATAATTCATAAACGCATTATTATATTCGCGATAAGCGCAAATTACGATAATCCTTCGAGCGACATTGAACGCGAGCTCCCGAAACGACTTATCGACATCTCGTCCTAATGGACGTACGCCGAAATATTCCTCCCCTTCCCCGCTGTCATTGTCGTCTATAAATTCAATTACGAAACAACCGAGAGCACCGACACTGTCGTATTACGATAGAACTTCATCGATTTCCGTTACTCGAATTAATTTTCACGTCGAAAATTTGAATAAAAAACAAAACAAAAATCATCCAAGAAAACAAAAAATTAATAAACATTGCCCTTGATTGGAACGAAAATTTATTTTTTTGATCGAATAGATTTTTGATTAAATGTCTTTTCGTTTATTTTTTTACTATACAGCAATTATTTCACGCAAATTGGAAAGAGCCGTCCCGGTGGAAAAGGGGGGAAATGATAAATGTAAACGGCTTGGTTCGTTGTCTCAGATTCGTAGCTCGTGCGCGCCGAGTGAATTTTCATTCGCGTGAAATTTAATTAACGAAAACTCTCGAGTGTCTCTCGTAAACCCGAACAAGCCATAAAAGTATATATATGTGTGTGTAATTCGACGTTAGAGTTCGATATAGCGCATCTTTTAGGCATTAGGCAGTGCGATAGTTTCGCACTAAATTTCTGCCACCACAATCCACGGTCTAACCGTACGATTTCGCTTAACTGCTTTTTGGAGCGAATTTCCGGAATGCTTCCGCATTAAATTTCCGGTTGTGTGCATTCGCTCGCTTCGACGAAACGACAACGAGGACGACGTAACATCGTCCTCGATATCGGCACGCTCACGCTCTCCATATTATGCGACGAACGCCAGATATCGATCGATACCGTGTTATCGTTTCCCTCTCTCTCTCTCTATCTATCAATCTATCTATCTATCTATCAATCTATCTATGTCTATATATATATATATATATATATATATATATATATATAGAGAGAGAGAGAGAGAGAGAGAGAGAGAGAGATGAACATATGCGCATCTTATCATGTCGCACGGATTCGCTTTGGGTTAATCTACACCATATGTACTACGGGGGTGCACGTCGAACACGAAACCGGTGGAGACTCGTAACAGAATTATCGAAAGCCAACCACTCCCTCCGCGTTCAATTTCCCTCCATTAATTTATAATCCTATATATTCGTTATTCAATTATTAGATACGACATGGAAGCGATTTTTGACGAGAATTATTTCACGAAATTATTTGGGAAATTATTTTGGAAATAAGATTGGAAATTAGTGTGGTAATTTATTTTGAAAAATATTTTGCGACGAGAAGAAGGGAGCGTGTCAATACGATTATGATTCGTAACAAGCTTCGCGTTTATATTCCCACGGTATATTCTAATTCACCGTTGAATTAAAAATTCAGGAATTTCTCGCTTCGAATTACCTCTACAATTATTTTTCGAAAAAATCGACGAATTCCACGATTTCGCAAACACGATCTATTTTTCATCATCGCTCGAATCAATCTCGAACATATCTCGAAATCATTATTTTTTAAATTTATAACACAAATATTCAAAAAAAAGACAGTTTTTCAAAATTTTCGAAAAATTTGTATTATCGACGCAAAACGTCTGACAATCCCAAATTCCCGAATTGTTCGCGAAATGAAAAACGCCCTCGATCGCCAAGAATCTCGCCAAAGACTAAAAACCTTACGAAACCCTCGTTAACATTCTCATTATTTTTTGTTTTTCTTTCAATTCTCAATATTTCGTCTTTTTCTAAAAAAAAAAAAACATTCTATTCTCACTCTCGTAACGAACGATCCGCCGTTCGTTCGTGACAGTCGTTGATTCCGTCAACCAAGTACGGAAGGTCCGGGCCCGTTATAACATATTACACGGGAAGTAGATAAATAGATGTTATCGGGTTAAACTGTCTCCTTCCCGTCGACGTCGTTAACGGTGTTTCTGGCACGGTACGAAAACTGTCGTTGGCAAAAGTCGAAGAGCGAAAGACGAAATCCGAGAAGAAGTTTCGAGTTTGCTCGTTCCCCGTGTCTCCTTCGGTGCGTTCCTTTGCTCCGGTGAACACCAAACACGCGAGTATAGTTAGTGGAGCATGATGCACCTTCGCATGGCTTGGAACGTACGTCTCTACATACACACACATACACATATATATATATGTATTCGAATATATATATATATATATATATATATATATATATATATATAAAATATGTGTGTGGGTGTGTGTGTGTGTGTGTGCGTCGAACTCATAATGTCGAACGAACGATGTTGATGTACGTTTATATATAAACGTGTATCAACAAACAAACAAATGCAGCTTTTCGATACGGGGTATACGATACCCCGGGGCTAATCGCCCATCGTCGCGTCACTTTTGGTCCGATATTATCAAATTTTGGACACGCGAAATATCGAGAACGGCTATTTCCGTTTCAATTTCCCGTATCGTTCGCATCCCTCTTGACCCGATCGATACGATTTTCAACCCTTTCACGAACGCGTAGGTTCGCGAAAGCCCCGAACGATCAAATTTGTTGCGCATCGCCGAGAGTTTATTTTTGTTTGTTCCGTCATTTGTGAAAAATCGCAATTTCGATCGGTTTTGTAACTTCTGTTTTTTAAATGAAAAAATCGATTTTTGTTGAAATTAATCGCTGAAATTTGGAAAGTTGATGGATTTTTGTTGAAAAATACGTTTTTTAAATATTTTTTGAATGAAATTTCGATGCGAATTTTGAGATTATTTTTTGGAGCGTGTAAGTTCTATCGCGTATTTTCATCTCTTCGTTCGTACAGGCTGCCCGGGGGGCGGAAGGAAAATAAAGAAAATGGCAGGATTTCCGATTCATAAAAAGCGAGCGCACACGGAGGACGAGAGCGAAAAAAAACGGATGTGAGAAAGGTAGATGGTTCGTACACACATCGTTGGAGAAATAGGCCGGAAGAGAGAGAGAGAGAGAGAGAGAGAGAGAAAGAGAGAAACGTTTTCATCCCCTGCCTTCCTTGGTATACGAGCTGTGAAACGACGAACGGATAGGACGAGATAAGAAGAAGAGAAGAAAATAAAAACGAAACGAAAATAAAGTTTTATCCTGGCAATGACAGCAAAGTGTGTCTCCTGTATTTGTATCTATACGATATGGATATATATATATATATATATATATATATATATATATATATATGTGTGTGTGTATGTTGCCGTGAGGAAAGTAAACTGGGATTATAGTTCGGGCAAATAAAAAAAACAAGACAGGCGAGGGCCACGAGTGGAAAAAAAACATTTGTATCTTTTACCAGAACAGGAAAAACGAGAGATAAGAATGAGGGTATGAGAGAGAGAGAGAGAGAGAGAGAGAGGGGGAGACGGAGGAGCTAACGTTTTTATCCCTCGATTTCGTCCGGTCAGATTGAGGCCGGAAAAACAAGAACGGTACAATTTTCTCGGATGCGACGAATATTTTTTCAACGAGATCGCTTTTTTTCATCCAACTCGTCCTTTTCCTTTTTTTAGAACCGTTTTCCCGTTTGCGATATCCCAGTGGTATATAGAAGGCCTGGTAACGACGGAAAATCGTTCCATGCGTTGGTAAATCTTCAATCTTTTTTTGTTATCGTTCAATTTTTCATTTCTAAGAATTTTTATATAGAAATGTTTTTCTAAGTCGTTTTTTTGTGTGATTATTGTTCGAAGAAAATGCGTTTGAATTAAATCGTGAGTAGAATCGCGATTGTAATTCATTTTCTTATAAGATTTTGTTTTGTTTTTTTTTGTTACTAAGAATCGAGCAAATTTCTTTTTATCTCCGATTCTACGCGCTCCGGTGTTTTTTTTTGTTTAGGAGCTTTTCGGTAAATTGTCTCGTAGATTACGAGGAATTTCCTCCGTTCTTGTACCATTTTACGATCATGACGCTATCGCGTCTCGGGTTTAGCGAGGGAGTCCGAGAGAGATCCAAACTGTGTCAGGAGTAAAACCGGTAAAAGAGCAAAAATATTGCCCTGAACAATGTCTATATCTTTATTTATTAACAAGCGGTACGTTTATACCTGTAGTTCCACTCTAAAAACAATAACGATAACGACTATTGTTATTACTATTATCATCATTGTAATAATTATAATAATAATAATTAGTATTATTTAAATAAATTTAAATATTGTTATATTATTATTATTATTATTATTATTATTATTATTATTACTACGACGATTACTATAATATTATTGATCGATAAATCGAGCAAAAAGTTCTTTCAGTCAGCGAATTCTTCGTGAATGTAATTTAGTAATTAAATTTATGAAATATGCCAATTGGACTGTTGAATTGTATTGCGAATAGTAAGAATTGAGTTCTCATGTTCTCCGTCAGGCCACGACAGCTGACAACTCCGAACCTCGGACCGTTCCATTACATTCGCGATGCTGAAACTCTCTCTCTCTCTCTCTCTCCCTCGGTGCGTCAAGCACAGGCGAGATTCGAGCAGACTTCGCGTACGATGAATGAGATCGTCCATCGTCGAGTGTCAGCTCTGCAACTTCGTTGTACCCCGACGTTTTTTTGTAATCGAGAAAAAACAAGAAAAAAGCAAAAGACGTCGCTCGATCTAAATTAATCAACTCCAAACGAATAATCAAAATGTATCGAGCACGAATAATTAATCATCATTAACGAAAAGTTTTTTTTTTTATAAAACTTTATCGAAATTAATAAATAAAATATTCTTAATGCGATTATAAACATTTATTTCCAATTAAATTTACAAATTGAAAAATTGTCTTTCGGATAATTAATTTGGCGTATGTAATTGGAGATTAATGCAAATATCGTTGCTTTGGCATTTTTATTTAGGTCACGACGATGATAAATAATAATGTCGAATGAAAGAATGAGAGGAACGCTGTACGTGCTCCGTCTACTTTAATTCAAGGCGATGTAATTGTCGATGTATTCGCTCACTTCGAGATCGTACACGCTCGCATTAATAAATATATGAGGTTTGGTGTATTTGCTGCTATCACACGTGTTGTCCATACTCGACTGCTTATTCAACGAGACTAATATAAGCACGGGAGCTCCCATCTCTCGAATGCACACAGACACATATACACATAAATACATATATATATATACATATATATATATATATATATATATATATATATGTATATGTATATTTATGTATATGTAGAGAGCAAGCAACTTGTAGTAATCTAATTGACAGTCCTTGGACCATCAGCGATGACTGCCTTCGTCTGTATGGCGCGATCTCGCGAATAGAATCATCATCGTTGTTATCATCATCATCATCATCATCATCATGGTCGTCGTCGTGATTGCCCTACGGTCTTGTTTGCCACCGAATCTGCATTCTCCCTCGAGCCATTAGCCCGTCCTATATACTCGCCTTCGTATTGTACAATAATAAATATTTAATTTTCAACGTTACACTCGTGTGATTGCAGATTTAATCGAGCGGTCCTACGGATGCCGAGATGACGGGCGGAAGCACGAGTAACTCGAGCAAAGGATTATGGACAGGTAATTTGAAATTTTGTATGATTTAAAGAAAGAAGAAAAAAAAGGAAAATTCGAGGATTTTTGATAAATATACAAAACAAAATTTGTTGTTTAATTTTCAGATTCAAATACAAAATCTTGTTTTATGTGAGAAATTTATTTTTAATCCTTTGCAATGAATATTCCAGAGGCCTTGAGATTTATTTCCCATTATTTTTAATGTATTTAAAGTTTTTCTGATAAAACAAATATTTTGAAAAATATTTCTCAGCCTTTCTTTTATATATCTTTCGAGATTTTTGGTCATCCTCCAGGATTTACTAAATGCTCGAAATTCTGCTCGAATGTTACGCGACGATTTGTCTCGCGCACTTTCGTGGGAAATTCGTGATAGTAGGTTATGAGTCGCTAGTCCATGTGTGTAAGTTTTTTCTTTCTTTCGTTTTTTTTTTAAACCAGAGCTCGTGCAATTTGCGATGCTCCGGTGCAACGATAGTGGGCTCAGCGACGATTTACTGTTAGATTTATCGCGCACGACGAACGTAGAGTGTACATACGGCCGGTTGGTGCATCATCGGCGAGAGTATAGGAGTCTTACGCACGTGTGCGAACACGAGAGAGATAAGCACGTTTCGCTCGACATGTCCGGACGATCCATCAGACACAGATCGAGTTTCTTTGTTTCCATTTCTTTTCTTTTTTTCTTTTTCATCCGCGTAAAACACTCGCGAGCTCGATTATTCAAACGAATGGAAATCGCGAAGTAGGAATTTCGAAATAAAAATAAAAAAATGTTTCAAAAAATTACAGGGGATGAAAATAGCAATTATTTTTGTTGATTTTTCTATTGATTTGCAGATTTTCTTTAAAATTTAACTTATTCCGTATATTTTGCTCGGTGAAAATATGATCTTTATTATACAAATTTTTTTGTTTTATTTTCGTGTAATTTTACAATTTGAAAAAAAAATTAGCTTTCTCGGTTTATATCTCGCGTCCTTATCGGGCGTGCTCGAGGCTCTCGATTGTTCCTCGATTGTTCTCCTCGAACTTGACTCACACTCGTCGCTAGCCTGTCGCACACGTTAATAATAAAGTCCCGACCGCCCAGCTGGGAAACAAAGGAACGGAGAAATCGCAAACTCTCGATTATTATACACCGGCGTAATAACCGAAGGCATTTTGCATTCGTTATGGTCGGTATATATTAAAAGAGCGAGGACGTATTTTGCGACGTATTAAAAAAGAAAAGAGACGGATTCGAAAGAAAAAAAAAACAAATCGAAACGATTCCCTGGTATTTCCCCGAGGCGAACCGGTTTTTTGTATTGTTTAGACCGAAGTGCATTAAATACCGGAGTCTCGAGCGTTTTAACGACGAGTTTAGAAGAAGAAAAAAATAGTGACTTAGAGACAAATAGCGAAGCGGCTGTTTCGAAGGTCGAAATAACAAAAAACCAAAAACTGAATAAAAAACCGCGAAATTCGCAATAAAAAAGTTATAAGCGATTCGACCGAGCTCGAAATATCCGAGATAAAAGCGGATTCGATCGAATCGTTTTACACATCGTTCTCTCCATTTTTTTGAATTTTTTCAAAAACTCAAAAATAGCGAAATTTTTCAAAACAAAATTTTTGTTTTTTTCGTTTTAGGTTTAATAACGCTGCTGTTGATCAGCGCAACGGTCCGTTCGCAAACGTTCTCGAACGTAACCGCGGCGACGACGACGACGACGACGACGACGACGACGCGCGCAACGATAATCGAGGAACCGTCAGGAAACTCGACGTCGCGTAAAATCGAGCCGACATCGGCGTCCTTGAAGCGAGTCAACGACAGGCCCGAGGCCAGGCCCGAGGCTGTCGCAAAGATCGTTACGAACGTCACGAGTAAATTCGAAGATGTCGATGTTCAAGGTGACCCCGTTATCAAGCGGGAGAAGCCGAAGGTCACCTTGGCCCAGCCGGAGGTCGAAAAGATCGAGGGCAAACGTCTAGCTACGGAATTTCTTCCGGAATTCGTCGATAAGGAAGATTACGACGAGATTCACGATCTCGATGATAAAAATGACGACCGGGAGCCAACGACCCCACCACCGACGAAGAAAGTCGGCGAGGAAAAAAATGGCGCGCCGAACAAGATCGACGATACGAAGGAATTCGGTAATTCCAACGAGTACGATTTCAAAGAGATCGACGAAAAAAATTCGGACAACAATTATTCCCTCGTAAACGACACGAATGTCAATTATATCGCGAGTAAAATCGCCAAAGCGGCAAAAAACGAGGATATTTACGGTAACGATTACAAGAGCGTCAAGGCCAACGTGGAAAATCCAACGAATCTGATAACTTCTGGCGACGACGAGCAGCCGGAAGCGGCGAAAGGACCCAAATCCCAAGTCGAGGTGTTCAAGAATTCCACGCTGTCGAAGGTTTTACGACTGAGCGAGGATAAGGTCGAGAGAACGGTAGACGCGATTTCCATCCAAGCCGAGAACACGAAGAATTCGATAAACGATCGAAACAAAACGAACGGTACGACGTTCACCGGCGCCGCGAGCGTCGATCGAAAAAGTAACGACGAGAGGCCTCTACAGATTCCGAGAGGTCGAACGATAGCTTTCGGTGGTTCGAACGAATTTTTGAACGAATCGACGAAAACCGGTGAGGCCAAAGTCGCGATCGGTACAGCCGATTTTCCAGAGGTCGCTGAAATTACGGAAAAATCGGTCGACGAACAGAAATCATTGTCCTTCAAGCCGTATCCTTATCTCAAGGTCATCCAGTTTGACCTTCTCTCGAACGTAACGAGCCCCGGGATCGATCCCTCGAGCGACCGAGTCGTTTCGAAATCGAAGGAGGAAGCGTCTGCTTTGGAAAACGCGATTGGACAAAAACAAGAGGAAGGTCAGATCGTCGTCACCGAGTCCTCGGTCGTTATCGACAACAGTATACAACAGTTCAAGCCGTCGCACCCAAAGCGGTCGGGCAATTCGTCAAGGTCATCCTCCGGTCTGTCTTTGACCTTCGCGACGACCTCCTCGACCCCTCTCGACAACGATAAAACCGTCACGATGACGAGCACCGAGTCGATAAACTTGGAAAACGGTACGACGCTCTACGCCTCTAATTTGCGTATCTCCAACGTGGAAAACGACGTGCCACGCGGAAATGACGAGAGTACCAGCGTCGTGAACAAGGACACCGGCAATAGTCTCGATTTATCGGGAAACGGTATAACGGAAATGACCCAAAGCGGAAAAAACGACTCGAGTCTCGCGATCGAGAATTACGGGGCGAGAACCGAGACCATCGGCTTACCGACGATCGGTACAGCCGTTACCAGAGCGACCGTGAGTAATTTATCAGTACAAAATACAACGGAAGGAACGATTTCGGTGGACGATACGACGATTATGGAAGTGCAAACCAACGTGGAAGATTCCATGTTGAAAATATCGCCCCTCGACGTCATCGAAACTTCGACGATAACTCCGTCGACCCAGTCGGTAACTACACCGACGGAGATTCCATCGACGACCGCGTCAATGTCGACGAAGGTCACGGGATCGAGTACTTCAGGATCGAAACTCGAGGAACCTGCGACTACGGTCAGTTCTCAAGGTCTCGAGGTTTCTGTTCCAGTGACGAGCGAACCCGAGGAATCCTCCAGCTCGGAAATACCGAACGAGTCAACGACGTCCAAGGTCGAGTACGAATTCATCGGCTTGACGGATAGCACTGTTTCCCAGAAATTTATAGCAAGTACAGAAACGTCCAACGTTCTCAGCTTGAACAATGAAGAATCGACTTCATCCACCTCTTTCTCCCTTCTCGAATCCTCGACTTTCACCCCGATCCCTGCATTATCGACGTCGACACCAGCTGGCCTAGAAACAACCCCGGAAATCCTTGAAAATCAGGAAACTTCGACCTATCCAACGACGTTAGTCACGGAAATAGAAACGAGTGACGACGGGACGACGGTTTTTACAACTCAGGAGTCCAGCGATCCGGAGGACGCGACCTTCGCGTCAGAGGTCGAAGACGCTACGACCACCAGCGACTTTTTACCGACCGAGACGAACGAGACGACCGAAGCAACGACGGAAATCGTTTACGAAGATACGACGAACTTCGCCAAGGTTACAGAAATTATACCAGAAGTTGGGAATTCAACCGACAGCGGACGTTCCGTCGATTCGTCGACGTACAGTCCCGAAAGTTCAACGACTTCCGGAAATTCCAGCTCGACTTCCGAAGTTTCGACCGACTCGTCGAACTTTTCCGTCGTCACCGATCACCCGGAATTCACGGTGACTTCGAGAAGTCCTCTGGAGGATTCTACGTCGAGTACTTCGACGACCGAGACGATCACTACTTTCGTCGAGCTTGACAGTTCCTCGGAGAACCCTTCGACCTCCGAAAATCCCATTAACACCGTTACGGTCAATAATACTGGTCCAGGAGGCAGAGCTGTTTCACCCGACGAATTGACGGCCCTCGTGAGAATAGTTTTCGAGGGCACCTGGGTCGACATCTGTCCACATTTGCCGGACCTCCGTCAATCCCTCGCCGATCTTCTGACCTCTGGCCTCGAGAAGTACGTACTTTGTGAAATCTCGTTAACGGAATTATTGGATTATCGTCGATGCGAGGAGGATTGTGCAATCAATCGGAACTTTCGTAACTCGATCTCGTCGACGAATTCATTGTGCAACGCGTTACGACAATTCTGACCTTTTTATCCCACTTCTTTTCTTAATTCAATTTCTTTGCATTAGGCTAAATTCTTCTAACGTGCTTTTTCCGTCGAGAATTCAGAGAAGGGGGTAAATCCATGGGTCGTCATAAATTGATTGATTTTAGAGCCGACGGAAGAAATTAATTCGAGTTAACAAAATTAGTTGATTGAGAAAAAAACATTTTTGGAAATATCGAGAATTTAGTTGAATCCGATTTTTTCAAATTTTGAAAATTAATCTAGAAACACGTTTCTGTTTTTCTCAGAGTCGTTCTGGCGAGTCAGATTGTATTCGAAAAAAATCCCTGCACCGATGGTTCAGCCGCGACAATGGCAACGACGGAATTGTCGTTGACGACGCTGCTGCTCTACGTCGTCGATAAGAACGGAAACTACGACGCCGAAATGACGAAAATATTGCCGACTTTGTACAGTCGTTCGCCGATAAAGCTTCAGGTGACTGTAAGTTTTTTTTTAGAACATTCGAAACGACGTATCGTGCATCGAGTAATCGATCGTTATTTCTTTTTTTTTCTTTCCTTTTTTTTCGTTATCTTTCGTACTTGCAGATCCACAGTTTCCAGCTCGTGCAAGACGCCGATTCGAGCAACGCGATAGCGGTCGTCGTAGTCTCCTGCGTCGCGTTCATATGTCTCGTGCTTCTTGCCGGTCTTTTGTTCATCATGAGAAAGCGACAGACGAGATTCAATTATGGCGAGCGTTGTCGTCCAGTCTCCCTCGACGCTTACAGTCTCGACAGTGTTTCGGCGTACAATAGCGTCAGAGGACGCAAAGGGGTCGCGAGAGCCTCGAAGAGAAGCTACGGGAATCCGACTTTCGAGGATTCGGTAATTATCGATCGTTTAATAACTCGATCGGCCATTATTAATTCCTTTCTTTCATTTCAATTTTTCCATTTAGTTTTCTCATTGGAGGCAATATAAAAAATTATTGGTAATTATCGGTAATTAGAACATGACGTAAATCATATCGTTGATCGTACCGATTTTTCCGTTACAGACCGCGACACCGTCCCATCCCTTGAATTTCGCTGGTTTGTCGACGTTTTGCAACGAGCAAAATATCATCGCCGAGGAATTTGCCGGAATCCCACAAGTCACCGCCCGGATCGACGAATTACCGCCAGGCGCCGAGGTCAAGAACCGATACGCCAATGTCGTTCCTCTGCCGGAGACTCGAGTCTCCCTAATGAAAATCAATAACGATCCTCTCACCGAGTACATAAACGCCAGTTACGTGCGAGTAAGTTCGATCTCGCGTTTAAAACGATCGACGATCGATTTTGTTTTTGTTTCATCGAGATTTATAAAAATCGGTTGGAATCGGATCGATCGAAAAATGTTCCCAAGACGAAGCGAGGATTTATTTTATTTTCATGTTTGTTTGCTTTTGTTTTTCGAAGGGTCCGAAAAATGCGACCAAGTATTACATAGCTTGTCAGGCACCGATCGAATCGACGGTTACCGATTTTTGGCGGATGATCTGGGAACAGCAGTCCAAAGTCGTCATAATGCTGACCGATCTTGCCGAGAACGGGGTCGAAAAATGTGCCGAGTACCTGCCACCCTCCGAAGTCACGGACTGTCATCGACTCTTCGGTGATTTTCAGGTCACGTTGAAGAAACGCGAAACCAAAGAGAAATATGCTATTTCGACTCTCCATTTGAAGGTGAGCCGATTATTATTTCGCGTATAATTTAAAAGAACGCGAATGCTTATTATTAATTATTAGCAATTTGCTATTTAAAAATCGAAGAAAATGTAAAAATTACCGATTTTTTGGTTTTTTACCGTGACAAAATCGTTATTTCTTTTCCAGAATTTGGAGAACAATACTTTCCGCGAGATCTCACACATTTGGTACCTGTGGCCAGCGAACGGCGTACAATCGGACGCCGCCGGGCTCATAGCCGTCCTCCTCGAGGCGAGAGCCCTTCAAAGAGGGGGACCAGGTCCGGTCGTCGTACACTGTAGTCCCGGTACGGGAAGAACCGGGACACTGATCGCTCTCGATTTGGGGATAAGGCAGTACGAGATAACGCGAACCGTCGACGTACCGAGGGTCGTTTATACGATAAGAAGAGATCGCGCTGGCGCAGTCCAGACCACGGAACAATACGCTTTCATATACAAGGTCGAAATAATAAAAAGAAAAAAATCCACCTAAAAACACTAAAAAAAAAAAAAAAATTGGAGAAATTTTGTTTTGCTAAAATTTCAAAAATTCGATTCTTTTTTTTACAGGCCCTGAATCTGTACGCGACCAAACTTGCCGGCGGAGCTTTGGAGTCATAATGAACGAAACGCGACAGGATTTCGAAGCCTCGAGTGGGTTTCGTTCGTTTTTCGATTCGTTTAATGAGTTTTTTTTTTTTAAATAGATATATTTTTTTTTTCATAAAATATAGGCACGCGATCTAAGTCAATATTAGATAACGAATGAATTAGGCGATAGCCGAAGAGTCGTTGTCCGGGCGAACGCGACGCGACGTATCGTCCGGGCTTGATTCTGTGAAAAGCCAAATTTTCTAGAAGTATTTCACATCGCTATACGATAGACCCGAATGATGTACGAAGATGTTTCTTTCTTTTTTTTTCAACAGCGCGAGAGGACCAACGATGATCTTGAAATTACGAACGCTATAATGAAAAAATAAACAAAAAAAAATTTAAAAAAAAAAATATATATATATATATATATTCGTGTATAATAAAAATCCTCCGATCTTTTACGTAAATAGATCACTAGAGAACGACCAAACGCTAGATCGTCTCGTCTTCCGCGAAACGGTCGAGCGACGACGTATTTACAGTGTTTAAACAAAACAAAAAAAAACGAGAGAAAAAGAAAAAAAAACGATATGCGTAATAAATGTTTAAGAGCCATTATCGGACATGCGTTAATCGACGTGATAATTATTATAGCGCGAGGAAGCATGCGACTTTTCGTTATCTCGAGAGCAATTCGCAAATTTGTTTAATACTTCACCACCGCCGTCATTGACGAAAACCGACGGGATTTCCTTCGTTCGCGTTTTTTTTCTAGATCGTCTTTTTTTCGACATTTCAAGATCGTGTAGAAATTTTATTACTGAATTATTATTATTATTATTATTATTATTATTATTATTGTTGTTTTCGTTGTTGTTATTGTTATTGTACAGAGTACACGTTGCTTCGATTCGCGGCTGTAGAGCTCTCTATGATTGTATTATATAGGTGTAATAATTAAAAACGAAACGAAAAGACCAGAACAAAAAAACTGGAAATTTACTATCGTTCCGATTTTTTTCGTTTTTTTCGTTAAGTCGATTTCGCGCATTTGCATACGGGAAAAAACATCGAACGATGACATTAAATGTGATCAAAATATTTACCGATAAATATATATGTGTATGTGTATATTAAAAAAAGAAGAAGAAAAAGAAAAGAAACGAATAAGCCGATTGGCACGAAAAAAATCGTATACTCATTCCCTTTTCTATTAAACGAAATATTATAATTACTTCGAACCGATATACTCTGTGTAAATCGTTTGTCAAAATGTTGTCACTTATTGTGTCGAATCCTCGTCGACGTATGCACCGAAAATCAGCGAATAGTATGGGCATTGTGTGGTATAGAAAGAACAAAAAAAACAGAACGAAAACAAAAAAGAAAACATTTGAAAATGATTCTTTTTTTTAACGAAATAATTAAACGTAATAATTTTTTTTTCGCTTTACGTTTTAAAATTGCGTTGACATTCGATGGAAATTAGTTCGATTGAGGATCGATCGTGAAATTTGTAATAAAATTTAAAATGATGATCGAATCGAACATTTTTCGTTCACCATTTTTTTCCTTCGAAGTTTCCAAATAATTTGTTTTTTAACTTCCGAACGCTGCCACCTGGAAAAAATCATTGCCGTACGTTGTAGGACCCTCGTATAAACGAACGAGAGAAGAAGAGGAGGAGGAAGATGATATTGAAACAAGCTCGTGTCGATCGAGCTGTCGGTCGTAAAAATTGCATATGATTATTAAAAACAAAAGTATAAATGTATCTATGTATATATGTATGTATATGTGTTTGCGAGAAACTGCGCGGTTAATCCAGTGAATCGTAAATTTATTACGACGTAAGCATAATTGAAAAACGGAGAGACACGATTGTAACCACGTGCGAGCGCGTTTCATCAAGTGAGAACGAACAAAATCGAGCGTATTGTAACGATTAGAGCGTTCTCGTTGCATGATTTTTGTCCAGCGAGACTATTTGATGTAATAAAATACATGTGAAATGGCCATTATCGTAGTTTCTGTTATTAATTAATTCCAACCGTTTTCATATATTTTTTGTCGATAAGACGATTAAAGAACGTCAATTTGAATTTTAATTAATTGCAATTTCAATTAATCAGTAGATTAATCGAATAATCAATTAACCCTGACAATCTTGACAATTTTTAAAACAGCCATTTAACAAAAATCAATATTTATTTTTGTATATGAAATTTTTGTTATATGAAAAAAGTGCTGGATTTTCAAGATTCGCAAAGACGTCTTCAGCATGATTAGTTGCATCGTATCTTACACAATACCTCGTCAGAGAGACACACGTGTCTTATGAGAAACACGTGTCCCAAAATTATCCCTAACGGAACGCCTGTGACAACGCTTGGTAAAATATGATCCACGATTCCACGTGATTCATCTTTCGGACTCGTTCGAATCGATTTTGATGGGAGGTAGACGCGCGTTAGATAATCGTCAAGAAATAAATAATCGCGCTTAAAACCTTGCCAACCTACCGTTGATTCGTCATTGAGCGTGTCCAAGATTTGAGTCTATTGACAATGAGACGCGAAGCCTTCGTAGATAATAAGAAACGAGTCTGAAAACAGGTTTTGAAAAAAAAAAAAAAAAAAAAAAAAAAAAAAAAAACAGTTCGATCCTTGGTTATGCAAATAAGTCGATTTCGTAGGATTCGCATGACGGTGAATCCCTGCTTGAGTCGAACCATTCTCAGGGTTCGCATGGAAAAGAAGCGACGGCGTCGAGGACTCCGATATGTGTGGTTTTATGTATGAATGTATGTGGAATACCATACGAGAGCTGGTCCGACACGTACTGGCAAGATCCAGGTGGTCTACCAGATTCGCTGGTTCGCACTGGCTGGAACTGGTTCGTGGCTGTTGAATCTCGCGAGGACCGGGTCTCCCCGCGACCGAGGCGCCTCTCTCGCTCGATTCTCTCCTTCGATCACCCCCACTCTCGCGTCTTTGTCTCGCGAGGCAACAGCGAGAGAGGAGTGAGAGAGAGAGAGAGAGCGAGAGCCATCGAGAACTCCGGGAGAATTGCAAAAGAAGCGAACGCGTCGAACGCCCCCATTTTTACGAATAAAACTATACACGATGTTGGCGGTTGTAAACCGCGCTCGTTTCAGAATTAATTGTTTGCGAATGATTCAACGTGGCGTATGATGAGAACGACGGATGGTTCGAATCAGCTCGAGAACGCTACGAAGCTGTCCTGGACTCGGGCGTGAAGACTCACCAGGGAAATGTTTTTAATGGGTTTTCTTTTTTAAATTGTAATCCGGCTAACCGGTCGTACATCTTGACGGGGCAAGTCTTGCTGAAAAATTATGTTTGAAACAGTGTCGAGGCGTGCGCATGGGCGCGGCCGCGCGCCTAGGCTTGTGTCAGGGCGCATGCGCGAGCGCTTTTTAGCGAATCGAAAATTTAAGTGGCTGTAACTTCGGCATGGATTGACCTATCGGGCTGAAAATTGGCCTGCTGGATAAACTATACACCTATTTTGTCCCTTCCAATTTTTGAGACGATTCGTTTATTAGTTCGGATTTTATACGAATTTTAATAATCTACGAAAATGTCTGCTAAGGTAGAACATTTTTTCGAGGAAAAGAAAAACAGTCTGACGCACTAGATTAATTCGTGGGTTGATTTATACGGGGAAATCCCATTGAACGTCATTAGTTAGCCGTATAATACAACACTCATCGATCGGTCTAAGTAGCTACGCGCATTTTCTACTCTTGGTGGACACCACAAGGTCAAAGATCGTTCGTAGAAGGTGGTAGTGATGGGAAGGCCATTTTAACGAGGTGATACGATACCTCTCCTACGATGATCCGATCGTTGGATTATTCGCCGAGCGGCGAACCATGAAAAAATATGAACACGTGCGGATATCTTCGAACTTGTTTCTCTGGAATACAATCTTCCAAAAGAGAGGTGTATATCGCTCAAGGTTAAATTTTCAGTGGTAATTGGCGAGATATATTGCCGCGGGACTAAACGATGCCCGGATCAATATTTAGGGAAGAGAACGTCAGGGACCGGTTTGAAGAATCGGAAATTTGAACTCCCGTACGAATTCTGAATATTCGGTTAACCCACAGCGCCAAGTCGCGAACGTCGTAAATCTATTTTACTCAATTTCTTGAAATTAAAAAAAAATCATTTTACTCGAATAAAATTTATTAATTTTTCCAATCATATCGCTCGAGTATTATTTATTTCATTAATAACAAAATTTTAATTCGATTTAAATCGAATTCATTCAAATTTGAATAATTTTTCGAAAATAAAAATTCTTTTACAAAATAAAATGAAATAGTTTCAATGTTCGAGTTTATCTTCGAGATTATCCTTGGCCTCTGATTTCGCCACGGAAATTGTATAAAATCTCGGTAAAGTGTGCCAGGGTCGTCGCTCGCACGCGACGGTACAAATAAATGCACGCAATATTTGCTCAACGGAGATAACTTAGTTTTCAAACGCGAAGATACGACGCGATTCGGGGTAGGCGAATTAATCGAAACGACGATGTCGAATCTCGTTGCACCGTTGGCACGTGAGCCGTGGCAACCGCTTTGCGAATTACGAAGCGACAGCGTCGGACCGAATTATTGACTTCGATCACTGAATTCGTAAAAGCGTCGATTCGGCGTCACCGCGGGAAAATTTTTTTTTTCGTAACGCGCCAATGATCTATAACGCGGATCTCGTTCAATGTACGAAATACTTGCCGGTTTAAAAGTACACGGACTCATTGACACAAACGTGAATCTAGGGTTCTGTTCTCTATTTAAAGGCCCTCTCGAAAACGCATAAAATTTCCAAACGACCGAGAGAAACGGCCATGTGGAAAAGCCCTCATCCACGATCTCGTATTTACACATCGATCGAACGAAGGAGAAAAGCTCAAACGTCTTAGCAAAAAAGTATTTAAAAAAATTCGGTAAATTATTAATTAATTAAAAAGAAATATATATATATTAATTGTTATTTTGTCGATTTATTGAATAATCCTAATTACTTAATTACTGAAGAAACATCAAATAAAATATGAATAAATGAATAAATAAATAAATAAAAAATATTCCATCGAAAACTGTAAAAATACGTAAACAAAAAAATTATTCAAATATATTTAATCGAAGAGAGAAGCGAGCGAAAACAAATTTATAAATTGCGAATTAATATCGAACGGGGCTTTGAATTGTGATCTGAAACTTTGTTTGTTTGTTTGTTATTGTCTCAAGAGGGTCAAGAAAAACAATTAGCTTCGCCTCGAATGAACGCACACCGCCTAATTTCTCCGAATATACATGGCTTAATAATATATAGGAATATATCTTTAAACGAGCAGTATAAATGAGTTCAAACGAACCAGGCGTTCTTGGCCGTTAATCATTCAATGTTTGTGTATCAGCTTCAATCTGTCTTTATGGCTGTGCCCCTGTGACATTTAACAAGACGATGATAATGACGATACGCTGATGAATCAAGGAAATAATACGAGCGCTACGAAGTATCCGTAGAATCGTAGATCGAAAAGACTCGACTATTTTACATTTCTTATTAACGTCGCATTGAAAACGCGTCAACGAGGAAATCTCATTTCGTTCGCACGACGATCTTGTTAAATGCTGTATAATTTGATAAGGAATGCAATTAAGTAATCGACGATAATACCGACGGAAAAACTGCGTCGCGAATGATCGTTAAAAATATACAAAATTAAAAAAAAAACGAAAATAATCAATTTTTATATAGAATAAAAATAGCAATAAATATTCATATTTTTTCAACGATTATCCAACTTATTAAATTTATCTTAAATTCGTATTAAAATAAATATGAAAAAATTGTTTAAAAAAACCATCGAAAATTATTTTTTCAAATAATCGAGAATAAACGAAAATTTTGTTTTGCGAAAAAAAAATCTTTATATTTGTTGATGAATTATTCGTAATTATGTGATGAAAAATAATATCCCACGCGGTAATTAACTCTCCTCGAATAACACTCGGTATAGTTTGTGTTTCGAACTTCGAGTCAAGTGCAAGGTCAGGAGTATTGAACTTGGCTCAATGCGTTTCCTGTTCGCTGATGACTAGTCGATCTCATCAGTCATACCGAGAGATACCGGTTTTCTCGAATATCGTTAATTAAAGCGTCATAGTTAACGAGACTGATCGATCGATCGGAGCATGCGCAATAAAGCTCGCCCATCTCCCTTCCAGCGAATCATAACCGATCGGCGATCGATCAAGGCCGATTTTGCGACCAAGTATGTCCGGCTAAATCTGCAAAAATTTTATTCTTCGCGCGCCGATTTTATCGATAAACGTTCGATCGTCTCGATATCGTTCGATTCGACAATCGTACGACGATCGAACGAATATTTTCTCGGCCAGTCATCGATCGACATTTTGATCTTTTCATCTTATTGTTAGTTCGCTATCGAAACTCATACCGATCGTTACCGATCTCCGGCGCGCGAATCGTTTATACGAGTGAGCAAAAAAATCTTCTCTTTTTCGTTCCCATTTCGCGTTCGCTGAATGTCGAAAAACAACAAGAAAAAAACCAGCGATCGAACGAGTGGAACGTGTCGCTCGTGGCGTTTCGTGCGAGATAAAGAAAAAAGAGAAATGAATAGCTCGTGAAAATTTGAATATTACGTGACCATGCTAAATGCGAAATGCGATCGTTCGCCCACGCCGGTTTGTCTAATCTCGCGTTATTTTTCTATCGTCTTTTTTATACCGATCGAAGAAATATCGGGGATTTTTTCAATATTTTTCTCTCGAATTTTTTGTTGTTTTCGTTTTGGTTTTTTTCAAAAAGGTATTTTTCATTTCGCGTAACCGACGTAATAGAAAAATATTGAATGACGATTTTCTTTGTTTACTCTCGTACTCTTTCAGGTGTACGTCATTACGATACGATTGTCGCGCGAGTAACTCGAGTGTAAAAATCGTTTCGTTTAGCGGCCTCGACGAAGACGCTAATTTGAATTCCCCGCGGGCGCTCGACCGTTCTACATTTTTTTTTATGCTCGCGTAAGTAAAGCGTCTGTTAATTTTTTGTTCACCTCTTTGGCGTTCCCTTTCGAAGCTACGAAACTCCCGAATATTTGTCCGGAGATGTAAACCGATTTTTTTTCTCTCTTCAATAAAACAAGAAAAATCCCCACATTTCGTTTCTTTCAAACTGGCAATCGTTCACCGGGCGTTAGTCGCGAGGCTTTATAAATAAGCTTGCCGGGATCTAATTTTGTCGCAACGCGTTTATTATCGATCGGAATATTTTGGTTATTTTTGTTACATTGTGAGTCTAACCGTTTTCGAGGTTGAGGTCAGTTTTTTGTTTCTGGCGCCGGATTATTTAAAAGGCAATGGTAGCTAAAAATTTGGCTCTCCAGCCTAGAACACGAATGAGTTACTTGAAAGAAAAAAATGTTTGAATTTGAAATAAAAACTAAAAAAAAAAAATGAAAATAAAAAATTAATTGTACACAAAAATAAAACAAATTTTCGATTAATTAATTTTAATAGCGATCGTTAAAGCGAGGAAGTAATTTTGTTTTTAATTAAAAAAATATGACGATCGAAATCTTCAGGATTTATCGACCGTGGCAATTTTTCTGAGAACAAAAAAAAAGATATTATATAATCGTATCCAAAATTAAATTATTCACCAACCGATCGAGATTGTATCGTTTCGATACGATCGAAGTTTCATTCGCGATAAGAAAATTTGTCTCTTTTTCACATAAAATTATGAAATTCCAACGCACCCTCCTGGAATTTTCAATAATTAAACAAAAGTTACGTAGCGTGACGGAATTATGCTTGAGTTTCGTGTGTAAAATTCTCGAAGGGGGAAGGGGAGCGAGGCATTAATGTGAGAACACGAAACTTACTATGTTGTGGAGATAAGGTTGAGCGATCGGGACTCGACATTGCTCGCAACAATTTTCCCTGCAACGCGTAATGCTCAATCAAATCTCCCCCCCCCCCCCCTGTCCCCGTCGCCTTTATCCTCTCCGACGTTTTATCTGAGATTCTTTCCGTTTTTTCTTTCTTTTTTTTTTTAAATCTCGATTACATAATAACAATACGCGGAATCATCAACGTTGCAACATAAAATTGTCAAGCTGGGAAAAATTGTCTATCGTGTTTCGAGTTAAAATTAGACGACGATGATATTTTGTGCTTTCTTCGATAACTCGAAAGGTTACGGTTTTCATTTTATGTTGTTAGAATGAACCAATTATCTGCGAATAAAAATAATTGTGATAAAAAAAATGTTAATTTATTGATTATTCTTAATCATTTTTGTATTTATAAATTTTGTTGACCGCGAAATTTGATCGATTCGCGTGACTTGGATAAATCTACGAAGGTATAATTATTATTTATCGAGAGCGAGAATTATTCGTCGTTAATTATCAAGCAAAATTCTCATATTTTGAAATAAAACGCACAATTTTCGACTCAACGAAGATCGAGAAATTGAAATATTGAAAAAGAACAAACGATTGCTTTTTATTGCCATAAGAATTATTATTGATAATCATACTAGAAAAAAGTCTCGTGAATAATAAATAAAATTTCTAAATTTTATTAAATACAAAATTTCCCCTAAAAAACCGAAGCAAATAACGAATTTTGGGAAATGAAGTGCGTCTGAAGAATAATATATCGAGATGCTCGTCACGATTTGTTAATAAAATTATAACGTTTAAGGGTCGTGAATGTCCCACGCACTTTATACAATGAAACGAATACACGCGCGTACATGCGATAAACGAATGTGACTGGTCGTCCCTCGGTCTCGAGGAAGAGATTAACGTGCGTGAACGGCAACAATTTGGCGAGAACGCAAAGAAGTTTAAGTTGACAACGATCTTTCTCTCTCTCTCTCTCTCCCTCTCGTTTTTACAGAGGAGAGAAAAACGACTAAGACCGCGACGATGATACACGCGGTCTCGAGTATCTCGAAGAAAACGAGTGGCAGCCTCACGCCGGGACGCAGTTTAATCCGGACGTGCCTCGGTCTTCAATTGAGAATCTTATTGAGGATCTGGCCATGTCCAGTCGAGTTTAGCTTTTTTTTGCTCAAATGCCTCGATTCGTCTTCCGACAAACCGCGATCGACCTCAAACTCGCGTAAATACGTGAACGTACCATTACATCGTACGAGCAATTAAACACGAATTTAACGACCATCGAAATCGAAATTTCTTATTTTCGCAACGAAAAACAAAATTCTTTTCCTCGACCAAACAATGAAAATTAATTAAAAATGATTTTTCGGCGAAACAATTATGAATTTTCAAAGAAATTTGTCCTATTTTAAGATAAAAAAAAAGATGTTTAATTCAAATTGCACGTTTTTTGAAACAATTTTATAATGATTTTTCACGAAAAGTTATTTTATTATTAGTTTTTTAAATATTTGTGTTTTGCCAAGATGAATTTTCGATCAAGGTCGAGACAGGTTTATATCGATTGAAAAAAATGTTTATCGAACCCCCGGGGAATTTTCGGGCCCCACGTCGAAAAAATCTCTCGCGATTTTATACGTCGAACGCGATCTGATTGATCGTCGTTGTTTCTCGCTCTTGTCTTCGGGCTTGGTCTCTAAACTCGCCGTCGACTCTCCTCGATCCTCATTTTCTGTCTCCCCGTTCTCGTCGCTCCGTCCTGGAATCGCGATTTGCGCCAATGTGCGCGCTTTTTCGCTCCGTCTGAACGCACGAAAAGTTCACCGGGGGTTAAGTAACTCAATAGTGGTGCATGGGGGTCGTCAATTTGTTGGGAATGACAGTCGCATGGTATATATGGTAGGATTTTGTCACGAAACATATTTAGTTGCTAGATTGATGCTGACGAGTCAACACGTCCACGTCTCACGCGTATCATCACATTTTGTTCTTATAATCGCAAATTTTCCTTAAAAACAACAACAAAAATTAAAAATACGGTGAACCAAAAAATTTGAGGTGAGTTATTTTTCGAGCAAACATCGAGGGAAATTCGTAAAGTTATCTTTCTCGTTCGCTTTACATCTCAATTATAAGAATTAATTGCAAAAATAGCATTTTTCCCTCCCAAAAAACCAAAAATTTCGATAAATCGACAATTTTTCCGCAAAAAAGTGAAAAATAAACAATTTCTTCGCAACAAAATCGAGATCAGCTGACAGTGAATAGATTCATCGTTATTTTCTACACAATTTTTGTAATTTACCTTCGAAAAAATATGAAACTACAATTTTTTGAACTTTTCGAGATGAAAATTTGTTCGTATTTCGCGGCTAATTTTTGAATTGTTCCTATCATCCCCGAAATCTTGAGACTCGATCGAATCAATTTTATCGACTTCGATCCATCTCGTCGATAAAAGGATTTTCGGTCGATTCGATCGACCAGAGGGTAAAATCTGCGAGAAAACGGGGTCAATCGCGATCCTAGATAACTCCTATTATATTTTTAAATTCAAGAAAATTCAATTATCGTCGTTATATATCTACGATCTTGTTGATATTCCGCGAACGAACCGTCTCTTCGTTTCTCCTCTTGTCTTCGCCGACGTATCTTCATCGACGGGGGATATTAAGGGTATTAGACTCGCGAGGAGAATCAACCGTGCCGGCGTTACGAGTCATCGTTGAGGCTATCGGGGTGGCAAACGCCGTATAAAGTACGAAGATCCGAACCGTCGCAATATAACGTTTGATCGTTTCATCCAAACCGCGCGATCAAAAATTAAAACGAGTCGATTCAACGACCGTGACTTTGTCCTACATCGTTTTCGGTCGCGATAATTCACGTTCGACGATCGTCATCGAGTGGAAGAAATTATTGTTGACAAGAAAGAAAAAAAAAAAAAAAAAAAAAAAAAACTCCCGTCGAGAGCGAGTGAAAATTCCGGGGTCGAATTCAAGTTCAACGACGATAGTCGAAACGATCGACCGATAACGAAATGATTTACAGTCTGCGATGAGAAAAAAACATAACAAGTTCTACGAAAAATTCATCGAATTATCGATAAATCGAATAATTTATATCGTCCATAAATTAAAATATATAAAAGCAAAAAAAAAAAAAACGTCTCTAAAAACGTCGCCGATCTTGGCGAAATCCGCGAAAAGGAATAATGTTGAGCTTGAAGAACGTGGCGACGATTAAGTAACAACAAAGAGACAAATTTCGCCCAATCTTGATTTCGAGACTGTCCGACGAGCGCTCCTCTTTTTTACTTCTCAAATGTCATTTCGCGCGAGACACGATCGTACGAAATAATTAATCTCGGTGACAAAAAAACACGTTGAATTCAAAAAAGCAAATTATATAACAATGTTATGTAATCATATTTTTGACAATTTTTTTTTTCGCGCTCGGCCAATTTTCGAAAATAATTACGAAGTAGAAAAACGGGGATAAAATCGAGACGGTCTCGGCAACATACAGTCTCGGCGTGAGACGTTACTGTTAACCGGTGTGTCTTTACACAACCGCGTTAAACTGTCCCGTGTGTGTGTATTTGTCTCCAAGTGTGTGTGTGAATGTGTGTGTGTGTGTGAGAGAGAGAGAGAGAGAGAGAGAGACTGACTCGAAAGTTCCTACTTCGGATATATATTGGCGCGTGGATAGCGACTCGGGTGATAGTCTCGTGTTCGAAACGACACCGCGTGCGCGACTTCGCTCTCTGTTCTTCGCCGATTTATTGACAAATTTTTTATTTTTTTTTTCCACCAAAAATTAAACGAAAAAAATTGTCTCAAATTTTGTATTTCAACAGTTCGTCGAATTCGCATTATTACGAAATTTGTTTAAATTAAATTCTTCGTTATTCGTAAATACGATATAAAATAAAGACGAGATATGAAGGAAAAATTTCTCGGTGTCGATTTCTTCGAGATTACGAGCTGTGTCAGTGTCGATCGAGAAATTTTGTGATAACGGAACTGAGAATTCATTATCGTCTTTATAGTACGATTATCGTTTTTATATAGACGAGGGAAAACAAAAACGTTATTTAAGGGAGTATTAACGAGACGTCGTTGACTCGAAGTGCCGTAGGAGGAAGAAATTGAGTTCGACGAGAATGCGCGAACGATAGACATTTTCTTATTAATCGAAATTCATCTTCGATTATCTTCGTAATAAAGCACGTCATAGCCTCGAGGCAGTTACCGGTTCGATCCGGTTAATCGATAATTATCACGGCCTACGCCAGAAGCGAAGTGCCGTTTTTTCGTAGTTTTCGATTCGTTCGACGAGAATATAATAGTTTTTTTGTTTGTTATTGTGGTATTGAACGAACGAGCCTGTGAAAATGAGCAAGAAGAAAACTTCGTTGATTTTAAGGTACGCCTTTTTTTTAAGCTTTCGATTAATTTTCTGGTTTCTAGGATTTTTTTTCAGTGAAATTGGAAATTTTAACTTACTCGAGTTAGTTGCGAGTCACCGTTTTTAATTTTCGGGTCGCTTTGAAAAAGTTAAAAGTCATTTTTTATAAATTGCATAAATCAATTATAAATAAATAATACATTGATAAGAAATAAATATTGAATTTTTAATCGAATTGATTAATTTCCAGATAATCTTTCGCCTCGAAAAAATAACAATTTTCCAACACAAGATTATCTTTATAATTTAGTTTAACCTTCAATTTTTCATTTATTTCGCAACACGCTCTACAAATTGAATAACCTTCGAGTTGACTTTACACTTCGAGTTACCTCGAGGTATGACCTTCGTACCTCCACCTGTCTCGAAATAAAATTTCGAGTCAAACGATTGAATTTCAAGTCGATTCAAAATTTCCTCAAATATTTATCTTTCGAATTCTTAGAAATAATAATGTTGTAAGAATAGCACCCCGAACGAGCAAAGATCACGAATTGTCTTCGAAATAAAAGTACACTCGATGACTACTGTGGAAATATTTTAATAATTGAATTCTAACAAACAAACAAATTGCAACCATAATCTGTATTCTCCCCTCTCCCTTCTATTACAAATGCATTACACCCCGAGTAAACCTTAATATCGTCTAAAAAAAATTAAGAACACAGGAAAACATCAATTAAAAATTTCCAGTCTAGAAAAATTGTCAAACCAAAAAATTCCCACCTTCGAGCCTTCGCCGCCATCGAACTAAAAATGCTCATTCACTCAATCGACTCACCCTTCGACAACTTCCTCTGAAAAAATATCGTCATAAACAAAAAAATTGTAAAAATTACAAAAACTCTATCAATTTCAAATTTCAAACACAAAAACATTGCCAATCCCAAAAATTTCAATCCTCGCCCCTTCGTCACGACTGAAAATTATTCCTCAACCTGAATCGACTCACCCTTGTCCAACGTCCCCTAAAAAAATATCGTCGTAAAACCGCACGACAGAGAAAAAACAAACTTCGGGGCGAGTCGGTTCAATTATTTCGAGACGAGTGCGCAGCAGCGTTTAAAGGAGTAGAGAAAAACCATATTATGAATTATTTTTCCGTGCAGTGACCGGGCTCGAGTCGTGGCGGTGAACGCATGTCGTATTGTCCCTCTTGCAACGTGGAAAGGGAAATAAGGGAAACTTGGACACGATACGCATGCTTACACTTATGAGATCTCTCTCTCGCTCCCATTCGCTTCCCCCACTTCGCTCTCTCTCTCTCTTTCGCTTTTTCTCTCGCTCTCACCCCCCTCCACGCATAAAAGCTTTCCGCAAGGAAGCTTTCGATGACGCGCCTCGAGGGCGGCTTCGTGAGATGAAACTCGTGGTGGTGAACGCCGACGCGGAATCCCCTCGGCATTCCCATTTTTTTGCTCCCTCTTTACTCGTCAGACGTTGCTCGATCGCTCGACAGGATCGACCACGGTTTATCTCGCGCTATCAATTAAAAAAAAAGAAGAATTTAAAAAAACGGGAATATTCGCGAATCGCGGACGACGATCGGCGATCGTCGATCCTCGGACTCGGACTCGCGAAAACAAATACATTGAAACAACAAGGAAAATCATTTTTATAAACGACATTGTGCTATGTCGAGAAAATTATCGAGAAAAATTTGACAAAGATTGAAAAATAGAAAAGATTTTTTTTCGAGAAATTTGAATTTTTTTATTTTTTTTTTGTTTGTTTCTTTTTTCGAGGGAAAGAATTGATATCGTGGGTGAATAAGTTCTTGGTAAAATTTATTCGACGACGGATAAAAACTGACTCGTCGTCGTCGAACTCGACGAGAATCCCCCATCGAGTCGAAACGGGGGATGATCGATGGTTACTCGATTGCGTCACGTCGATCACGAGATTGTTGTTTGAGCTTGGTAAACGTCCTGACGTTATTACGAATGAGTTTAATATATTTTATAACGTTTTTTGTACGATAATGCTGTCGCTTGATAAACGTACGCGTGCTTTGTTCGCGAGTGCAACGATACTTTATCGTCCGGATTCCCGCGTTTCGTGAACTTTCGTCGTGCGTGTCCGACGTCGCTGAGAAGCACAACAGGTGAACGATTAATTTTTTACTTGACGTTTTTTTAAATTAATGTCGAAAAAACATTGATAAAATTACTAAAAAAATAATTTTTCTTGAGAAGACGAATGAATTTTTGTTACCACTTTTTTTTAAACACGATACAAATTCGAAGTAAAACCGATCGTTTTTCAAAATTAACGTTGACAAATTCGACAAAATAAGCAAAGAATTTCTTTTTTCGTGGATAAAAAAGAGTCGATTCTTATCGATAAAAATTCGAGGTAAAAATCGTTTCGACGATAATCCACAAAATTTCTCATTTCGAGTTCGTAACTTTGGTCGCGCACGAGCCAAAATCTCTGTAAATCGATCGATCGATCATTCGCGAAAATTGTTGTACCTTTGCCAAGAATAGCTAAGATTCGCAGGAAGGAAACGACTAATGGTAATGAATCGCGAAAATTTGGCTCGTTTCCCAGTTGCATACGCGTCGTTACGAAGAATTAACTCGACCATAACGTTCGACGTACGTCGACGCGTAAAAATGTATTAAAACAAAGAATTCATTTTAATTCATTTTTCGACTCATTCATCGACCTTTTCGTCATTTCTCCAATTTGATATTTCATTTTGAACTTTTCTCGGTAAATTCGTAAATAGAAAATGCCCGATACTGCGACCGGAATTTCGTAAGTCACATCAGGCGTAATTTTAAGTGGCGCCCGACTGAAATAGAAAAGTTGACTCAACACAAGCATAAATATATATATAAATGTATATGTGTGCGTGTACTAAGAAAATGTCGACCGGAAAGACTTTGGTCGTGAGTAAAAAATTATATATATAATTCGTACTCACAACCAAATTTATACATGAATATATATATATATATATACACGAATATAAATATATATATATATATATATAATATATGTAGCGATGAATCGTAAAAATATTTATTTTCTTTGGCAAACGCACAGAAAAAGATAGCGTAGAGTGATGCCCCAATTTGCGAATGGTTACCGGAGCAATCGGATCTCATCGTCTCGTACCGCGAGAAAGCTAGATGAGAGACCGGAAATTCAAAAGCAAAAACGGGATACGTGGAAATGGTACGTGCGGCGTGTTGGAAAATTGTCCTATATATAGGAATCGCCTTGAAATTATTCACTGCCGAATCACGCTGCGGTGGCGTGGCGCGAAACGCGCACTCGAGACGTTAATCGGTTTTACGAATTTTTCGACTAGATATATAGACAGTTGGGACGAGAATCATCGCGAGAGAATTTTCTTGATTCGCGGAACGTTACCGACGATTTTTTTTTAAATATATTTGTTTTTTACTAACGGTCGGAATTCGAACGAATTACGAAAATTGGTATTTGGGATTTTTTTTCCGATGTGCTTGAGTCGTATTATCGCACTCGCGATGTTTGCGCCGGTAGTAACAGCTGTCATTGACGCGATGTCAATAATCGAATGTTGAAAAAACAACGAGAGACACTTCGGAACCGTACACGATTTTTTTTTCTATACGGAAGACGAGGAGGATGATTTTTGGGGAAAAAATCGGATCCGATGTTTCGTCGCATTTTTTCGTGATGATCTAATCGATGAGATAACGCCTCTTGTCACAATTCTAATCGTCGATCGTGATAAATCGATGGGAAAGTTTTAAGTGAATTCGAACGTTTATCAAAAAAAATTTATATAACCGTTTTTCATTTAGGACAGATTTTAAGAAATAATTAAGTGAGCTTCGCTTTAATACGAAAATTCTTTTGACAATCTTCGCAAAATTTTCAATATAATGTTTTTTTTTTTGTAATTTGACAAGATTGTCAAAATAATTCTTGCAATTCGTTCCAACTTTCACGATGTTCGCTCTATTTTTATTTTATTTTTGTTGTTTTTTTTCTTTAACACAAATATCCTCGAAATTTCGTTTCTTTTCTTCAATCCGTTGCTCGCAGTAGTGCAAGTAAATGGCGCGACGCGGCAATCACCCGGGGTTTCTGCAACTCGACTCGTTACGGGGGAAATACACGAACGAGTGTCTCGGTCCTTACTCGCTGAGAGAAAGTTCAATGACACCGTCGCTCGAGACGATCATCCAGCAAAAGAAAAATCTTCAAAATCTTCAAAATCTTCAAAATCTTCAAAATCTTCAAAATCAAAATTATTATCATTCTCGTTATTACGATAAACATCACGATTAATCGAAATTCGTTGATCGAACGATCTTAATTAAAAATCATTTCGAGAAACGTGATTAATTAATCGAGGGAAAAAAAGCAATAAATAAATTGGATCCAACGAATATTGCGTCAGCGAGCCAATTTGTCCAAGGCTGGACGTTAATCGTTAATCGATCGATCGATTAATTGGTGAAACGCGAGTCGAGAGAACGAGTCTCGCGACTGTAACGCCGATACGTGGGGGTTGGTGTCTCCATTGTCGCCTTCGGATCGTTTCGCAAACAAAATTCGATACTCGGCGAAATATACGGCCGAGAGACGAAGCTCTCACATAAGCCCTTTCGTATCTCGGACCACGATAGACAACAATTTGTCTTTCCACCGACGCAAGAGTCGAGTGCGTTCGACGCTTATTATTTATCGGGTCAACGTGAGCGTGCATCTCTCGTCGTTACGTACTCGGTTTCATCGTCTCACGCTCGGTTCGCCCTTCTCGCGCGAGATTCTAGGGACACATATATATATGGGGCATTCCAGATCGAGTCGAGAGGTCCATGAACCCCGAACCTCCGGAATTTACCATCCAATTTCTCGTACGATTGCCACACCCCTCGAAGACGGGAAAGTATTTCCGTAGATTTTTTTTTTTTCGTGAACGAAAAGTCATTTGTTAGAAAAAAGAAATTTATTCGTGATAAATGAAAAATCTAAAAGTAATCAAGAATAAAGGAATGAAAAATCGAAGATCTATAAACAATGAAAAATAAATAAATGAGAAGTCAAAGGTGTATAAACGATCGAAAATAAATAAATGAGAAATCAAAGATGTATAAGCGATCGAAAATAAATAAATGAGAAATCAAAGATGTATAAGCGATCGAAAATAAATAAATGAGAAATCAAAGATCTATAAACAATCGAAAATAAATAAATCAGGAATCAAAGATCTATAAACAATCGAAAATAAATAAATGAGAAATCAAAAAATGTAACGACAGATTCGATTTAAAAATTTGAAAATAGAATTATCTCTAGCGGATATAAAAATAAAGCTAAATTTAAGAACGGACCAAGGCTTCGTGCAAATCAAAGAACCAAAAATTGATATTTTTTTCAAATCACTTTTGTTATCCATATATATTTTCTTGTTTTAATTTTTTAATTTTCAATTAAACAAAAATGTATCAAACTACGAACGATCGTTATTTTCTCATTGGGCGATTTTTTTTTAATAAATTCGTTCGTAACCATGCGAAAGAAAATGACTCGTACGAACAAGACGATAAGTTACAACTTCCCACGTGGCAAACTGAGCGAGCGAGACGAGACGAGATAAGCCGAGAACGAATTTGCCCTTAACTTTAGGACCGGAAGTAAGAATGTTTGTGAGATCTGTCGAGGAACAAGAGAGAACTCTCGCTCGGATGAAATATAGATTCTTCTCATATCGCTTTCTCGTGCTCGGCCATCAGCGATGAATGAAACACTCGACACTCGGCACTCACGCAACACTAACGAAAAATCACCGAGAGGGATGCCTCGTGTTATTCTCCCTGGGCGAATTAATTTTCGGATTGAAGACGGAAAAGTACGAAAAACACATTCATATCTCTATATTAAGCCGGAGATAGAGAGACAGACAAACAAACAGAAAGACAGACAGAGAGACAGACAGAGGGAGGAAGAGAAAAACAGAGAAAAAAAAGCTCCGAGTGAAAATCCTCTATGTAACGAGGCACTTGTCGTCGTACGTACGCGACGATACAAAAGCTTCGCCATAAGCCTCGCGAATCGACGAGAAAATCATTTTTACACCTATAAGCCAAATCCAGAATTTACGAAAAAAAAAAAAAAAATCGCGTCTCGTCCTTTCTTTTCCATTGAATTTTTTTTTCAATTTACCTTTTTCACTTTCTTTTTCGTGAAATTTCGACTTTGATATTTACATTCGATAGACAGGGATCGAGTGTTTCTCGAGGTTAAGAGTAAAGCCACTTCCCCCTGTTGTTTCATTTTCTTATATATATATATATATTTATTTCGTTACGAGGAGATCAAGGGAAGGTTTGTTCGGGCAAATTGCGCGAGATCGTTTTTTTTACTGTCCAAACGTCTCGGCTCTCGATGAATCGAGATTGCTTCCGATCGATCCAAATACTTTGTAAATATTCGTACGCACACACATGTCTGTATGTGTGTGCGTGTGTGCATGTATTTATGTATATGTGAGTGAGTGAGTGAATGACTGAATGAGTGATGTACGAACAGGATGGAAATGGCTTCCTGACATGGACTTCCTACTGTGAAGTATCCTCGAACCTTGTCAATGTAATCGATAATGCGATATATATATATACAGGCTGTCCCATTTTAAGTGTTCGAAGATATTCGATTGAAGGGGGACCAGTCGAATATCTTCGAACGATAGTGTTTTTCGAAAAAATGTTTTGTATACAAATTTCAACGATCGAAGGAAGACATAAAATGGCGTTACTTGCTTGATCATAGGTAGAGCCTTTCAAGGTCATTTCAAGGTCAACATCGTTTTTTCAAATATCAACTAGTATATTTTTTTACAAATTCTTATTCTACATAAAAAAATAAGAAACTTTCGTTCGAAACATTTTTTTAGAAAATCACATCGTTCGAAGATATTCGACTCGGGGAGGATTTAAAATGGGACACCCTGTATACGTTTGTACGTGTACAGGGCGAATCTCTCGTCGAGCTTTAAGTATTCTAAGCTGGCCTAACATAAGATATATTAGGTACGTTATACGTCCATCTATATCTGTATGTATATATATAGATAGATATGTATATATGCGAGAAGATGCAATACGCAAATGTGTTTCAAAGCGATAGCGAACACGAGGAAATAATTAAGCTTTTGCGTATCTCGCTCGTACCGTGCGAGCTTTGAGTAAACCAAACGTGTACGAAAGTTTCGACATTTACTGGGTGCTGAGAGAACTCAACGAAGACTAGGTTTACTGTTTTTACTCGAAAAGGGAGGAGGAGAGGAGGAACCCTTTTTTACGATCGAAAATCATTCAATTTTGGTCGATGAAGATTATTAAACCAAATTATACGCCATTGAATGAGAGAATTTTTTCTTTAATTAATGAACGATAATTAATCGTTTTTATTTTTAGATTTATTTTGAAAACTGGTCGATAATTTTGGATTTGAATAAAATAATTTTTTTTTTTTAGGATTTTACGTTTGTGGTGGAAAATTATTGGTGATTTTTTAATTGAGACGAAGAAGAAAATTGTGTGTTTTTTTTCAGGATCGCCGCCGGTATGGAGGACAAATTTTCTAGCAGTAACGGGGATGGCGATCCCAGCGCCCAGAATCACATCAACAGCAAGAGATCGCCGATGACGCTGAACGTTAATGGACTGTGGGACGTTGTCCCACGCTTGGATCATTACAGGTATTTAATTTCCGCTCGGTTATAAAAAGAAAAGAAAAGAAAAAAAAATGTATTTCGAGTCGTTGAGGAACGATCGTTTCTTCCTAATGTAAATTATCGACCGTTAATGAAGGTCAATTAGACACGTTTCTTTTTCATACGAATTAAACTTCCAAAAATTCAATCCGTCGACACCAAAAATCACAAAAATACCAATTCGTAAATGTTTAATATACCCAAAATTTCATTCTAAATACAAAAATTCACAAAAGCTAAATCAAAGCAAAAAATAAAAATCATACAAACGATAAATTTTAACAAACCAAATTTGTCTTTCCAGACTGAGCAGAAGGGCGAAAAGACCATCACTGGGCGAGCTACACGAGGGCAACATGGTGAAGGTAAATCAAAATTAAAATAAATATTCTTTCTCTTATAAATTTGCCTATCGAGCCTCTCGTCCATCACAGCCCTTCGTACAAAATATGGCGAATCGGATCGATGATAAACTTTTTCTTATTTTACAATCTTTTCCCATCCCACCCCAATTTTTTTCAATCCATCCATTCTACAAGGATTTCTTCTCGATAAAAAGAAGGAAAAAAACACAATTAAAAAAGAAACATCTAACGGACATCTTACGCACCGTACAACTTTACAAACGATTACAGAAGTCAGGTCTATAATAATTATGTTCTCGGTAGGTGTACCTTAGCTGTTAGAATGTACCTGCGGGTTAATTGCTCTTATACGGGGTGTGATTACGTAGCTGGGACATTTACCTCGGTTGAGTCCAGATCGCGTCGGATGTAACCGGTAAAATCTTCCCCCGTTAAGCTACGTGCGTGCCACGTGTCTTTGAAAAAAAAAATATTACAAAACACATATATACACATAATTGCGAATACATATAAATATATATATTCGTAATTATATATATATATAAATGGATGTACGTACAGATAGATATCACACATTTGTAAATCCGTGTCGTCGATCCCGCGTACAATTTTTTTTTCATTCTCTCATGCCACTTAATCTCTCACGCCTGTCGATCTACACGTTCCGACCTCGGCTCGCAGCCAAGTACACACGTTCGACGAGCCTCTCTCTCTCTCTCTCGCTTATCGAATCCGGAATTATTGGTATTTTATCAATAACAAAAAAAAGTCGTTTTATCTCTTATCTCGCATTTCACTATTTCAGTACGATTTATGCGTTAATACTAAACAAACAAAAAATATCGCAAACACTTTTCGATGCTTTTTAAAATTCAGAAAATTGAGACATTTTTAATTCTTGAAAAAAAAAACAACAACAAAAGAGAAAGAAAGAACGAAATAAATATATTTTTCATCGTGAAAATTTCGTCGATATGGAAAATAAAATTGTATATACGTACTTATTTTTTTGATACGTTCGCGGTTAAATCTTCAAAGCGAGTAGAGCGAGAATATTTGTTATCGAAAGGAAGAAAAGAAGAAACGTGGTATCTCGAGGTTGCGGGCGAAGAGAAATAACAGAGTCGAAGTCCCGGCTGTATCCTTCTTTTTCGCTTTTTTTTTTTTGGTTGATCGTCCGGACGAAGAGAGTACGCGGGGAGAGGAGAGGGAGGGATATAAAACGAGAGCGCCGTGCACACGGTTTTTCTCGCATAACGTCGAGGACGAGCAGACTCTGATTAAGTTTACCCGGCAGTAAACGGAGCCGAGATTAGAAAGAAGAGCGAGACGGAGATACCCGTAACCTCTTATTTTCTGTTTTGTCGAGGGATGAGGGAAGGGGGGGTGGAGAAAGAGGAAAAGGAAGAGCTTGTTTATACTCTTTCGCCTCGAACTCTTTTTGATCCATTCGCTATTTATATATAGGGCTAGTAGGTACAAAAAAATGGTTTTGTAAACTACCTGTTTATCGAGATTTGCTTGAATTTTGTAAAAAAAATATATATATATATATTGACAGGATGACCAGATTTGATGAAAAGTTTAAACGAAAATTCGTAAAGAAATCAACTGAGAAAATTATCCAAGAGCGGTTGAATTTTACAGAAAAAAATTGAACATTTTTTTTCAAGACTTAGGTGGAAAACGACGTAAGACGCAAAAATTCAAAACGATCGATCGTGGCGTCTATATTTAGTATTGTTGATTTATCGATATCGCGTATGATTGGAACTATTGGCAAATAGAGCTGATAGGAAAATGTTAACACGTGGGATATATCTAAATAGAATTAATTACGAAAAAAAAATTGGTATTCTTAATTCGCCTCGACGGAACACGAAATTGTCTCGTGTGTATTTTGAAACTTTGAAATCCGAGTCGAAGCATCGAAATCTGAAAAATGTGTAATGAATTTGAAATTTTTGTCGTTTGAGAAGTTAGTCACTTGTAACGCCCGAAAAATCGCTTTTTTTTAGATTTTATTTTGAAGACTGGTTTTATTATTTTTCGATAAATTGATTATCATTAACTAATACATATTATAAAGAACATAGAATAAAATTTTCAAGACACAATAATAATAAATGGCTAATATATAAGCCGGTCTGCGAGGGGTTGAAATAAAAAAGGGAGTTTGCGGTGATCACTGCCCCTCATTACTGGATCATTCGAAATCAAAACATTTTGTGGCGATCATTAGTAAATCCTATTACGCGGTCTTTGAACGAAGGATTAATCAAAATTTTGATTTTTCACAAAATGGCGGATGTCCAAATGCATTTTTTTCGACCACAATTTCACCCATATATTCGACTATAAAAAAAGAACTATTTACCGGAAATAAAAATTCTTCTTTCAATGACACCAAAATTATGTTTACAATAAGTGGTAAAAATTACAACGCGATCCGTCGAGCCGTTCTAGAGTTGCAATAATCACCGACTTTGAAAACGTGCTTTCGAGAAAAACGTGTTTAAAGTTTGCGTCGAGGGTGCAGCTACCACTCTACCTTCTTGTACCCACTCGACGGGGCTGCACTAAAAGTTACATGTCTTCATAAATAATGCCCCGATTTGTCTAAAATTTTCAGGGAATACTTTTGAAATGTTGTACTTTTAAAAAATGCAAAAAAAATCTATTTTTTTTAAATGCTGAGCGATTCTAACCCCTTAATGTCGAAATTGATTTTCGTTGTTCATTTTAGAAAAAAATAAATTAAAAAAACGTATTTTTAAGAAAAGCGAATTATTTTTTTCAGGACACGAACGTCGAGGCTGGCCAAATTGGCACCGGACAACCCGGACCAGGTGGTATAAAGCTAGGATGGATACAAGGAGTTCTCATACCGTGCCTCCTCAATATATGGGGTGTCATGCTGTTCCTTCGTCTATCGTGGGTCGTCGCTCAGGCCGGGATCTTCCAATCACTCGTTATTATCGGAATATCGGCGATCGTATGCGTTATCACGACACTCAGCCTCAGTGCAATTAGCACTAATGGTGAAGTAAAGGGAGGTGTGTTACGTCGTCGTCCTCGACGTTAAGCTTCGGTATTATTACCATCAAGGCGTGGCATTCACCACTTGTTTGTCTTTCTATTGTATATATATATATATATATATATATATATACAATATATATGTATATATGTATTTATAATTTACAGAGTGATTCAGAAAACGAGGAAATTTAACGTCCTCGTTTCGTGCCACGGTCGAATTAACGCCTTAATTCTATTGTATTACCTCGATATTACGAACAAGAGTGGTCAATTATCAACATGAAAATTCCATTGAAACTCTGTCGTTCGAGTTTTCTTTCATCATTTTTTTGAATTCTTGTTCTTCGAAGAACTTATTTAATTTACGCTTGAAATTTTAGTGTTTACTTTCACACTCCAACGTAAAAATCGTCGTTTCGATTAGCGGTCCGAACGATCGAGCCGAATTTCTTTCGCGTAAAAATGAAAAATTGAAATTTTGGTAAATTATGAATTTTTGATCGTGGTCTTTTCTAATTGCGATCGAGGAAAATTTTGTATTCTTTATTATAAAAGCATCTCTTAATTTTTAATTAAACGATTTTTTCGAACTACGAATTTGATCAAAATTGTTATCGATTTATTTATTTTTTTAAAATTTGTTTTTTGCTTTGCGCAGGTGGTATTTATTTTATCATCTCAAGATCACTCGGACCAGAATTCGGGGCTTCGGTCGGGATAGTTTTCGCGTTCGCGAACGCCGTCGCTGCCTCGATGAATACGATCGGTTTTTGCGACTCTATGAACGAACTTTTGAAGGAACACGGCTTGAAAATAATCGACAATGGAGTTAACGACGTTAGAATCGTCGGAGTTATCGCGATTCTCGCAATGATTCTGATCTGCGCTATTGGAATGGAATGGGAATCCAAGGTTGAAAGAAAAAACAAATTAAATACCGATTCGAATAAATTCATCCGATTCGTCATTCATTTTTCATCCATGAAAATTCAAAATTTCTCTTTCAGGCACAAAATTTTCTCATCGCTATAATCACACTGGCGATCTTCGATTTTCTGATCGGTACACTCATCGGTCCGAACGATCTCGATCAGCAAGCCAAAGGATTTGTCGGATTCTCGAGTAAGTCCCGAATAAAAAATAAATAAAAAAACAAAAAAAATTTACCCGATTCGATTCTTTCGAATGAAAAAATAATGTGGCTTAAATTAGGACTGTAAATGATTTTTTTTAAAAGCGATACGAGTCAAAGACAAAGTTATAGAGTGAAAAATTTGATATTTTGAAAAAAATATTGCTAAAACGTAAATTTTTGCATTCACCGTGTAATTAAAAATTTATTTTCATTGTTTGCTAATATTAAATGTTTGTATTTGATGATTTTGTGATTTACAGCCAAGGTGTTCAAGGAAAATTGGGGCCCGGATTATCGTTTCTACGATAATGGAAATCAAACATTTTTCTCGGTTTTCGCGATATTCTTTCCGTCGGTTACGGGAATTCAAGCTGGTGCCAATATATCGGGTGATTTGAAAGACCCGGCTAGTAGTATACCGATCGGCACACTTTTAGCTCTTCTCATCTCGATGATAAGTTACGTCACTTTTGTCTTTTTCGCGGGTGGAGCGGCTTTGAGAGATGTCAGTGGAAAACTGACTGTCAACGGGACGATCGCTACTTGCATCGCCGGAACTAATTGCGAATTTGGCCTTCACAACAGTTACTCGGTGAGTTTTCGAAAAAAAAACAGAAAACAAAATTTTTTGTTGTAAGCACAAATTTTTTTTTATCCAAATAAATTGCATAGGGTAATCAAGAAATCGGAAATCTTCCGTACAATACGAATATCACATTTACGTTCCTAATTTTTAAAAATATACAGGTCAAAAATTGAAAAAACATAAAAAAAATCGGATTTTCAAGCCTTTCACCCACGAATTTTTGAAAATCAGGAACACAAATATGATATTCGTGTTGTACGGGAAATTTCCGATTTCGTAACTACCTTGAGTAAATAATTCGAAGGAAAAAAAAATTAGTCCCCCGTAAAGTCCGGATCGTCGAAAATTTCCGGAACTTTGGGAGAGCCAGATGGGTCGAATTTCTTTTTTTATCGATAAAAAAGACATAGAGTGGTTACTAAATTGGAAATTTCTCGTAGAATACGAAAATGGCATCGTCGTTTCAGGGTTTTGACAATTTACCGCTGTTCACAAATTTAGAAATTGAAAATTTTTAGCTAATCTAAATTATCGTGAAAAAAGATCGTTCAATTCTAATATGCCGGCAATCGTGAATTCTCGTTCGCAGGTTATGCAACTCATGTCCTTCTGGAGTCCGTTCATCTACGCCGGTTGCTTCGCGGCGACCTTATCTACGGCACTAACGAATTTACTATCGGTGCCAAGGCTCATCCAAGCTCTCGGTCAAGATCGCATATATCCCGGTTTAATATTCTTCAGCAAAGGTTACGGCAAGAATGGTGAGCCTTACAGAGGCTACGTTCTTACGTTTTTCGTCGCTGCTATATTTCTTCTGATCGGTGAGTATTTAAAAAAATTCATTTTTCGATTTTTGGGCAAAACTGTATTAATACATTTTTTAAATAAAATTATATATTTCCCTTGTTTTTTCAATGTTCTTTAATTACAGCGAATCTGAACGCCGTTGCGCCACTTATCTCAAATTTCTACTTGGCTTCTTACGCCCTTATCAACTTTTGCACCTTCCACGCGGCTCTGGTCAGACCTCTTGGCTGGCGTCCAACCTTCAAGGTATTTAATTTTGTTTCGCTTTCTTTGTGCAGGAAGCTTTCTGATTATATATATTTTTTAATGTCATAAACTAAAAATCATTTTAAACATGTATGAATTATTTCCATTTTTGTGATAATTGCGATAATTTGAATTAAGCAATTGTTATATAGTTTTGACGTTCAATTTATAACGATTTATTGAATATTGAGCTAAAATTAATTTTTGCAAGATTTTTTCTCCGGGACGTTGATCTAACGATTTTTGTTTTTTGTTTTTCAAAAAAGTATTACAACACGTGGATATCGCTGATGGGATTTATTCTCTGCGTCGCTATTATGTTCCTGATCGACTGGGTCACATCGGTAATCACTTTCGTCGTAATATTCGCTCTCTATCTCATCGTCGTTTATCGAAAACCCGATGTGAATTGGGGCAGCAGCACACAGGCCCAGACGTACAAAACTGCTCTATCGGTCGTTTACAGGTGAGACAATAATTCTTATCTCTCTAATCGTTTTCCTCAGATTCGACGATCAATCGTTTCAATGAATTTTTCTTCATTTTTTTCAGATTAAATTCCATCGACGAACACGTGAAGAATTACGCCCCGCAAATTCTCGCTCTAACGGGAACCCCGAGCGCGAGACCGGCGTTGCTACATCTCGCCAATCTTATCACTAAAAACAATTCTCTTCTCATATCCGGCGAAGTTCACCCGGTAAGATAAAACGAAAATTATATTTTTTACTATAAGTTTCACAAAATAACATTTTGTTTTCGAATTTCCCAATTTTTCTAAGCTGTTTTAATATTTGAAAATGAACAAAATATTTGAATTGATAAAAATAATATTTTTGACTATAAGTTTCACAAAATAACAATTTTTTTATAATTTCCCAACTTTTTTAAGCTTTTGTAATATTTGAAAATGTATTTTTTGTATTGTTTTCTAATTTCTAAAAATTTGCGGTATTTTTTTTTAAACAAACAAAGACAAATTTTAATAATATCTTGTTATTTTTTTTTTAATCGTTTTCAGACTCGTTTGTCGTATAGAGTGCGTTCAGCGCGTCTGCGAAGTGGTTACGCCTGGCTACAACGTCATCGTATCAGATCATTCTATCACGTCGTAGGTGATTTGAGCTTGGAGCGAGGAGCTTCGGCACTTATGCAAGCTACCGGGGTCGGAAAATTAGCTCCGAACGTCGTTCTCATGGGTTATAAGAGTCACTGGGCTACTTGCAATCACAAGGACCTTCAGGAATACTTCAACGTCTTACAGTGAGAATTTTTCTATCTCTCATTCTTCTGTATAATTTGTCTTCCACGTTTTTTTTTATCATAAATGTTCTAATTTTCTATTTCTTCGGCATTCTTCGAATTTCCCTATCTCTGCAAAATTCTTCTACTTTCCTATTTCTTAAAAAAAAAAAAACTTGTAATTTCGTTGGTTTCTTCAGAATTTTTCTAATTTCTATTTCCCCGAAACTTCAGTATTTCATTTTCCCTCGTGAATTTATCTCGCATCGTTGTGATTCAATTTTTGTATTAATTCTCAAATCAACAGCAACGCATTCGATCAGAAATTGGCAGTGGCGATACTTCGAATACCCCAGGGTCTAAATTGTTCGAGCATCGCGAACGGCGTTGGCGAGGAGGACCATTCCGGTGTACTGGCACAGAGCAGTTACGATCTCGCCGGCAATACCCTGATGCACGCGGATAGCGATTTATCGATGAGCAGTAGAATACCGAGAGTTCAAAGCGTACCGACGATAGGAACGCAATATATACCGGGCGACGGAGTTCACGTCATGAGAGACTCCCCGACGCACTTCAGCGCCAGAGAACAATTGAAGAACAAAAAGAAACACGCGGCTGACAAAATGTTATAGTGAGTACAAAAAAATTCGCCCCAAGCGAATTGTACGAGAAACAAGAAAAAAAAAACTTTGTCATTTTTTCCTATAAAAAAAGATTTCATCTTTCATCAATTATTCGAACAGTTTAAAGTTGCAATTTTGTTTTCGACGTTTTTATGGCTAATTTAAAAAATGAAAATTACAGCGATAAGAAGAACGGTATGGGCGAGCCCGAGTATATGACCGTTTTCCAGAAGAAGCATAAAAACGGTATAATCGACGTATGGTGGCTGTACGATGACGGAGGTAATTCGTTAACGGAAACTTAACGCTCGTTCGTTGAATTATTCAACGATAATTTTGTTTCTCAAACTCATTTGTAAATGGCAGAAATGGTTGCTTGTTTCGAGCAGGTCTGACGATACTCCTGCCTTACATAATAAGCACGAGAACTAACTGGGAACATTGCAAGATGCGTATATTCGCTCTCGCCAATCACAAGCAAGAAATCGGAGCTCAGGAGAAAGAGTGAGTCCCTCGTGCCGTAAGATTATAACCATTTGATATGATTTTTATCCTAATCGAAAGTTTTCCGTAATTTTTGCGCTGTTTTTAGAATGGCCGAGATAATGGCAAAGTTTCGAATAAAATACACGAGCTTGAAGATGGTCGACGACATAAGCGTCGAGCCGCGTCAGGAGACTCAAGATTTCTTCGACAAGCTCGTAGCCGACTTTAGAATGAACGATGTGTCCGACTCCTCGGGTAATTGCCACTCGTAAACGTCTCGCTCGATCCTCGAACGAATCTTCGTTCGTGACATCGATCATTAACGCCTCGCTACGATTTTGCATTTCAGACTGCGTCGTGACCGACGGTGAGTTGCAAACGCTCCGAGACAAGACGCACAGACAGCTGAGATTACGAGAATTGCTTCTGGAAAATTCTAGTCAATCCACCCTCGTCGTAATGTAAGTATACATTTTCCTTTTCCTATTAGAATTAAAAAAAAATAAAACATTAGAGAAATAGAAAATTCACGGCGCGACTATCAACTAGAGTTCTATTTTTTCAATTGAAACAAAAGTCATGTTGTTCGAACAAGAATTATGTAAAAATGAAGACTTTTTCGATGCATTGACTTTTGTTAAAAAATATAAAAATATAGGAAACTGTGAAAGATTGAACAGAAAAATTTCATAAAAAGTAATAAAAAATTTCAGGTCCCTGCCCATGCCGAGAAAAGGAGCTGTTTCCGCGCCGCTCTACATGGCTTGGCTCGAGGCGCTGACCCGCGACATGCCACCAACCATACTGGTACGAGGAAACCATACTTCGGTTCTGACCTTCTATTCGTAGTTCACCGATTGACCACAACGCCAAAGCCTCGATTCGCTTCGCACTCGAGCGATATCGAGCAGATTTTCTCATTATTAATGATATTTACCGTCGCGATACTACGAAGAGATTTTAAAAAAATGAAAGCTCCCTCGACGAAGATATAAATAGCGAAAGAGGCGTAGCAAAAAAACAAAAAGAAAAGAAAAAAGCAGTATTCAAGTATTTCACGTTGCGAAGAATTTCGTTTTACGGCCTGACTTAAGAATGTTATTATTTATTTATTGTAAACGCGGGACGACGAATCAACGATTTAGGTCTCTTCTCTGAGCACCTTTCGAAATCGCATTTGATTCGTCCAGCAGTAGGATCGACATTAGTTCCTTATGGTCAGACAAATCCTATAAATGAAAAGAAAACAATTATTATATCTCCTCGCGGATCATTAAGAAATCAATAACAGTATTTATTTCTAAACTCGTTTAGAGAGAGAGAGAGAGAGAGCGATGATTAATTTACTTCCTTCGTCCCGATCCATTGTAAACCGGAATTAAATCATAATTTATTAATAACGACAAACAAACGAGACGTGTTCGTTCGCTCTATTCGCTCGAGAGAAAACTTATTTTCATTCGTCGAAAGATGGGACGTGTATGATGAAATAGAACAAAACAATATTTGACTCACATTACACGTCGATGAGGAACAGCGACCGTTCGATTTCAATCGAATATCCTCGTTCGTTTCGAGACGGTACCAGGACCACTTCGTTCTAAGAATCTGTACTTCTCGTGCGTGAACGAATACCCGTGAAAGACGAGAGTCTGCGAAAGAAGCGAGGCGGGAAATATCAACAGCGGTTTAAACTGGTGGCAAAAATTTAATTCCCAATTCGAGCGATCACGAGAACTCGAATCGTCGTTTCGTCCTTTTGCAGACTATAACAAATGTTTGTTTGTAAAAAAAAACCTTATTTCATGTACAAATGATTGTATGACGTAGTCCCCGAGGCTACGACAAACTCGTAGCACCAACCGTATATTTATTTTTTTATATCCGAGAGATTCTCCGGGGCAGTCACTTTTGACATTTAACGAGTTCGCTGAAGTAGTTAAAAAGATTAATGCATTATTTTTTAATCGAACATTTTTCTTAGGAAGAAAGTTCTTAAGAAGAAAATTAAAAATAATTATCTTTCGTTCAGAAATAGCCTTCGCAATTCTCTTCTAATTTCATCGATTGTTGGTGAATGTATGAGAAACCAGGGAAAAAATAGCGTTGCAACGAGCGACAAGTTAAAAGTTCCCACGAAAAAAAATTAACTCGGAGAAGCATCTCTCACATACAATCGCCTATTTTATATTAAATTTTACCATCTTATATAAATGATTATATTAACTGCGTAGTATAACAAAAATATATATATATATACATATATAAAAATAAATGACTCTTTGAAAAAATGTAAATATAAAATCTCACTTGTTGAAAGTGACTTCGTAGAGTCTCGCGAAAACAGGTTGTATCTGTTCGAGCATATCGGAGGTCAGCATACCGCGCTGTTTTATCTTGAAAGCAGCCGCGTTGCATTCCCTCGTTAATCGAGATGCCGCGTAAGAGGCGGTCATACCGGGTGAGAGGGCACACTCGCTAGGACCAGCACTGATCGACCACCACCAAAAAACTGCAAGGGCACCAGCGAGAACGTCGCCCTGACCACCGCATCGTCGACCGGATCCTGCGAGAGCGCAAGACACGGTCTCTGTGCCTTTGTGACCATCAACGATAACGTCTTTCGCTCCTTTGTGAAGAATGACGACATTTTTACCGATACTATCGGCCAGATGCTTGACATCGGACACTTTTGCAACGGGCGCTGGCTGAATAGATTTTTCGAGAAAAGCTTTGGCCAGACGACTGAATTCCATTGCGTTCGGTGTTAGAATCAAGCCTGGGTAATCCTTGACGAGATCGGGCTTTTGACTTATGAGAAAAAGACCATCGGCATCTAGTATTAGAGGTTTCTTCTGATCTTTGCAGATATTTATGATTTCGGCGATATTCTTAAATATCTTATCGTCTCGGCCGAGTCCCGGACCAATGAGGATCACGTGAAGTCTGTCCAACCATGGTTTTATCTGCTTTATGGCGTCGTGTTGATCTAATATCGGATGTACTATCGGCTCAGGATTCATCGATTTTATCGCTACCCCAGCATCCTTCGAACAAAAAATGTGGACCAAATCCGCACCAGTTCTTAGAGCACTCATAGCTGCGAAGTACGGAGCACCTGTATACTCTGTACTCCCACCGAATATTCCTATTCTTCCATCTTGTCCCTTATATTTTGTTGTAACAAGAGCAGGGACTATTCTTTTAACAGCTTTTTGCATTCGGTCATCGACCGGTACGAGGGACGCCATTTTTCGAAACGAGAGACACGAATTTCGACAATTTCTGCAAAATACAATAAACATTAAATTTGCATTAAACAATGAGAAAAAGTTGCTATTGAGAATTTATTGCAAATAAAAAAATTAACTTTTATATTTTCTCTAAGCTTTAGCCATGCTTCGAAAAATGAATAATGGTTTCTTTTCGTTTGTCCGAATGACTTTTTTTTCAGAGGGTAAATGAACACATCGGGGAATTTGACGGATGCAGAGAATCGAGTATTTAAAAAAAAAAAAATGAAACGAGCAAGAACAAAACACGACCGAAAAACACAGGAACAATGGAATTATATGAAAGTATAAGATGAAAACCTGCGAGCGTAACAAAGGCGCGTATGAAACCAGAAGTACCGCAAGAGAGAGATCGCGCGCATTACAACAAGTTGCTACACGGTTTATTATTGAAAATCCCGGTTGTATCGCAGAACTGACGAGTTTCGAGTCATCGCATTGCTCGAACCGAATTGAGGTTATCTGATCAGCTGTGTGCCGGTTTACACCGCCAGAGCATGGCGCGATTTGTTTATATTACTACCACCACTCTCTATCGGTCCCGGACCGATGCTTACAATGACGAAAAATAGACACTTGATATTAAATTTGATCTCTTTCAGCAATTAACCGCTGTCTTCATTGCTTTAAGCAGCTTCAAGTAAAGTTTCTGAAGCACATCAAATAATAATCGTAAGAATACATTGAAAAACAATATGAAGAAAACAAAAGGCGACTACGTGGTGGAAACTGCGGCGTCATAACTAAAGATGCACTCGTGTATACATCTTGATACCTAATTACTTCGATCGCGTTGAAGATAGTTATATAAAATCTATAAAACCAAAAACAATCAAATCGAAATAAGTTTTGCTTTTCACTTTGTAATCTTTATTCAGGATCGCATGATTCGTCCTAGAAGGCAGACAGAAGAACGTTTCTTTCTGCATTACGGAATGCTAAATTGTCAAATGAATTTCTACATTGCTCTGTCTCTCTCTCTCTTATAAAATAGATATCTTTTTTTGTAACTATGCGATTGATCAAAATACGTTTTCCTTGTTTTTCTTAATATATAAAACTATACGCGGATACGTATTGTGTCCGGTTATTAATTATTGATCTCTAAGAGTATATTCTAATTAGTTCTGCAGCGTGCTGTGGAATATTGCGACGTAATTGAAAGAAAATCTTTTAACTTCTGCTATTTAATTTGATTTGATTATCTGCCGTTTGCTTGAGTTCCGAAAGACGGCTTCTCATCGGATGCAGATGGGTGCCCATCCATTCGTCTATCATTGCTGGAAAGAAGACGGATTCCATGTGGACTTTCAAGTATCCCTCCACAGAAGAGAGTTCCGACAGCAATCTACGAATTTCGACGGATATACCGCTTAATTTATTCCATTATCGTCTAACCACTTGAATATTTTTCGATCTAGTAAAACTTACTCGGAGAATGCAGTCAACAGACTTTTGAGCTGCATTGGATTTGTATAGTCGTTAGCCACTTGCCATGGATTCAACCACGTCGTTATTCTAATGATGAAGCATGAATCGTTAGAATCGCTCGAGTTTATGACCGAGCATAAACTCGGATAATTATATATCCACATTGTATACCTACTGTTCGTTATTGATGGCATGTTCATATTTAATTTTCAGGTTAAGAAACGATTCGATTCCTTCGGTCACTTGCGAGCCTGGATACCTTCCATAATGTGGCATAACTATGGGTCTTATTTGTGGATTTATCGCTAAAAATCTGCTATCGAGGTATCCTAGACTTTCTGCCACTTCTATATGTGTTTGTTCGGAATATCCATATAACCAGACTTTGATGCACATCGCTAGCGAGGGTATAGCAGTCGGTAGAAGCTCGCACATTGTTGCATAATGATCGTATCTGGACCATCCAGTAAATGCAATACCACGAAATTCGGGAACTTTTATTCCATGAGTACCCAGTTCTTCGAGCCATCGTTCGTGATTGCTTATGTGATGACTTATCATAGGAATCTGCTGACTCGAGCCTGTAGCACCTTTGAACGCCGAAGCGGCCCACAGATGAGGAAATATTGCACTGTATTTGGACCACAAGTCTGTAAAATAAAAAAACTGACTATAATATTAATATAAATGAAAGTTTACGTATTTTAAAAAGGGTTTACATATCTAAAGTTACCTCTTGGCAAGTTGAACGTTTCTCTCGAATTGTAATGCCATATCATCGGTTCGACATATTTACCGATATCGTATTCTGTAAAATATAAAATTAATTTTAGTGAAAGATCCAAAGCGTAAGGTTTATCATAACTCTCGTACGAACATACCGTTCAAAACCTGTAATTCTATGGATCTCAGCATATCGTCCCATATGATTATTTTCAAATTGGGATACGTGTCTTTTATGAATTGGACTATACCGAGTACGTGCTCGAGGTACAATGCCGATTTGCCATTTTTTGAGGAATTAGCTCTGTTGGAACATGTCGGACACAATCCCAAGTGCCAAACTTCGTCCGCGCCTATGTGCAGGTACTCTATATCTCGATGAAAATTTACTATCTGATGTATCAAAGATTTTATCAACGACATCGTTCTTGGATTCGACGGACAGATAGAACTTGGAAAGTTTTCGACCTCTCGCAAAGACCGCCATTCTTCGTGCTTCAACACAAACTGTTTGAATAATAATCATGAACGTGAGAAAATAAATAGCCCTTGGATAAATGAATAAGTAAGTTGATGTATGAAATCTCTCAAAAAGTCATAAAAAGGAAAATTTGATGCATTAGCTTCCCGTAAAACAAACTTTGATTAGTATTTGGCTATAATTTTGAATAGCCTATTTTTTTTTAGTAATTTCTTCTCACCTCCAGATGACCAAAGGTCTGGACCAACGGAACTACTTCCAAACCGCATCTGCCAGCCCAGTACAAGATTTGATGCGCATCTCGCGTTGTATATCCACTCGCAATGCCGGCTGGATTGTTGCTTCCTATTTGCATTATCTCTCTGGTGTAGGGAAAAGTATCCTCCCATTCTATGAGAAGTCCCGTAGCGCCCCATTTTTTCAATAATGGGAATATCTGTAACAATTATAAGAATATATATATAAAAATATGAGATATGAGGAAGTATTTTGAGAATCTATTTTTTAACTTAGCTAGGAATAACATATGACAACCACAGGCAGATGCAAACGCGATTGCGAAGCTTTTACGTATTCGCAAACCTTTTCGAAGTACGATACCCTCGGCGGAGCGCCTTTCAAATCGAGATGTACCAATCTAGATAAATAATCGTATCAACCAAATACGTAACGTTATTCACACAATCGCCGCGAAACAACGAAATTAAGTCGTTTGTTTACCTGTGCGAGCGAAGTGTCAAGACATCCATTTTGATTATTTAAACTGGAGAAGGAGAGATTCTAATACATGTCGCCATCACATCTCGGATAAAAAAGAATTTTGATGCAGCGACACAGGATAAAAATGAAATCTACACTTAGATTCATGAATTTTTGTTCGGATGATGAAATCGGAGACAGAGAGTAGAATAGTCCATAGGAGCGCAAAGATTTGGCATGGGGGGGGGGGCGAGATCCTAACGAAGTCGAATTAACCAGGCAGCTGGCAAATAACTAAATTAAAAATAAAAAAGCTCGTTACCCGGCCAACATCACATGGGTGACAATAACATTCTATTTTGCCGTAACTCACCATTGCTCCACGTGGAGGCGTGACCACCGCTCGCTCGTATCTACAGCATCGCCGTTTTATAAATTCGTAAATAGAAAATACACGTTCGCCACATGTCGCAAATCGCACGTCCGGCAACGGGGAATAGATCCTACAGTTTTTAGAAAATGGTTTCTTTGTTGAAAGAAAAATCATTCGAGTGTCGGTAAGTAAGGTAGAATCATAATCGTTGCGTGTAATCGTGAACAAGTTCGTCCGTACTACACGTTATACGCTAATCGTTCGTATCGTATCCTCAGCAAACATTCTTCGACTTTCCAGGGTTAGTTCAGTTCTGAATAAAGAAGTTCGCAGTTACGGCAAAAAGTTTTTGTATGACGGCTGTGACGAGACATGCTGGAATTCTGATTCGGTAAGATTTAACGAGTTCCTTTTAGTGAACAAAATTTATCCTTCACAAACGATTGCAGCGCTCGTTGCGGTCGATTCTGAACTAACACCTATGCATGGTTATATCTATATATCCCGCGACGTAGTATATAAATATGATTCGAGGTTTTATATTGCGATATATACATATAAGGTACTATATATAAATGCAGATTCGTTTCAAATTAAAAAAATGAATTATGTACTTCTGTACAGGGTTCCCCACAGTGGATAATTGTCGATTTCAAAGAAGAATGCACGTTATCCACCATAGAAATTCAATTTCAAGGAGGCTTTGCTGGGAAAGATTGTCGTGTAGAAGCTGGAAGAGACTCGAAGAGTTTGATATCTATTCAGTGTTTTTATCCGGAAGACACAAATAAAGTGCAGCGTTTCGAGCTGGACAAAGCAATAAATGCCAAAACTTACAAACTCACTTTCGACGAGAGCACAGACTTTTTTGGTAGAATTATCATCTACGGATTATCGTTAATATCTTGACAAATAATAATAATCTTATGTAACTCATACAAGAAATTGTTTTTGTTCATTACCTAAGAAGAACGCATAATAGTTGACCATGGAACGCCAACAGTTACAATTAAACTTTTAATGATAAAATTGACAATTTTAAGTTTCGACAAAACTACTCTGATTAACATGTTATTTCGTACAGGATTATTCAATTATTTACAGATACAAATGTTCGATGCAAAATACACTCTTGAAATTTCGATATCGTCTTTCGGCAAATAACTTATGTCGTAAAAGGACAAAAACGACAGACCATCATTTTAAACGCAACTCTTGTATCGTCAGTTTTTGAGAAGGCCTCGAGAACATTCTTTTTCCCCATCTTGTCTCTCGGTAGGGAAACTGAGTGGATACAAAATATCCAATTACAAGGCACAAACTGGCATGTCAGCTTATAAAATACGAAAAAAAAAAACTTCCCACATTCCAAGTATTGTGAATATAAAATCTGTTTGTATTACATAGGGGGGGAAGATAGTTTTGTAAAAAATACAAAACGTTTTTAGAATTCTGATGGAAAAGTTCTCAATTTTGTCGCAACATCCGTGGATAAACGTGGTATTAATAATATTCTTAAAGGATCATCGATTAAGAGTATGTGTATGTATGTATATCTCTCATGCAGATGTTGCAAGTTTCAACTATAGGTCCCTCGTGATTCGTTGTAGACACGTGGTGAGAAAAAAACAAGAAAAAAAAATCGTCTTCCTGAGACTGCGATAATCTTGTTTACAGACTTCAATGTGGGGGCTACATCTCCAAAAATACGTCGTCTGTATAATATTTATAGTCTTTCTGTTGTTCATGTTGTTGTTTACTTGAGATGATCGGCCGGAGCGGTTCATCGAACCAGGGTCGAGTAGAATTTAGGCTGAAAACAAGACATATCGTTTGGTAAACGAGTCTCAAAATCGTGCGTATTTCTTTAAACCTATAGTATCGCACACCTCATCGTGATTTTCTTCCTTGTTTCCTTCTTCGTCATCGCCGGAGCTGTCGCCGCCTGAGCTATCCGCGGAATTGCGTTGTTGATCGGCATTATTCAGGTTTTCAGGGGTCGTTGGTGACGAAGATTTTACTTTGCTCGCCGCGTCGTAACACTGAAGACAGACACGTACAGCTTTACCGTTTGATTGTCCTGGTAAAATCAATTTTTTGTTGCTGCACGGCCCGCAAACCACCTCTCCGCATTGTCGGCAATGATGCTGAAAACAAATTGTTTTCACGTGTTATTTCCAATTCCTGTTGAATAATTTGAGATGCGATTAGATTATATTACCCTTCGATTCAGTACTGTAAATTGTGTCTTGTTGCAATGCATGCATATAGTCGCCTCGTTATCGGGAACCCATACAGCTGCATGAACTTCGACAGGCTTCTTGCCACCTACGAATAGAAAAATTCATCGATAGAATGTTTAACACGCAAATAATGAAAATGACGATAAAATCGTGACGATAACAATATCGTGAGCTTACTCTTTCTTAACAAATCCTCGATGCATTTTGTTATATGAGCCATCCATTCTTGTTTCTCTGTTGCAGTAGCAGCATAAACAGCAAACGACTTTGTTACTGTTTTTATGAGCCACCCGTTTCGAAACTCTACAAACAACGATAATTCACGAAGGAATTCGAAAATACAATGGTACAGATCTTGAACCAATGTTTTAGTCAGTGGCAAGAGAAATGCTTCGACGGTACTGGGGCAAAAGAAAGTAAAAGAAAATCTTTCTGATGCACTAGCGTGTCTAGATTCTTGGCCAAGTCAATGAAACTTGATCTTAACTTACGTCCATCGTCTGCCAATGACTCAAGCTTCACTTCCTCCAGTGGTATAATGTGTTGTTTGTTATACTGTTTTTTATTTTCAAGATCAAATTACTCAATGTATTACAGAAGGAAAACGTTTGAAGAAATATGTTTCATATATATATATATGTATATATATATATATGCATATAGAATTTCGTTGCTTTTCATGACTCACCTTTTTCTTATTGATGACTATGTTACCGTACACCAATATGTCGTTGAAGAGAAAAAATTGCCTGGGCTTTGGTTTTTTCCTGCACATCTTTGTTAAGACACCTTCCCCCACCAAGACTCTTCCAGGCACGGCGAGAGACTGAAAACATTATGAGATTTTCTTGAAATATCAATATTCAAAATGGTAGCACGAAAACGATAGACAGAGAAAAAGTGAATTCTTATCAATGATGATCGATACGAGGAAGCTATCAAGATCACAAATGTCGTAATCAATAAAAATCGAGATATTAAAAAATGCAGCTCTGATACGGCCACTGTTAATGATAAAAAACTATGCAATTTCAATAACATTTCATACTTGGAGGTTATTGAGGGCACAGATTACAAATTCGAGGTCAACATTTGGAAATTGATAAGTCTTGAATATAGGCCATTGGAAAACCAAGAAGAGATTTACTTTGAACAAAAAATGTCATTTCGAGCTTTTGAGGTCACAGGATACGAATCTAATGTAAATCCAGGATTTGAAATGGCAGCACTGAGCGAGGTCTGCAGTTTCATTCGCTACTGGTAGAAATTGTGTTTAATGTTCTCGAACTCTTATTTTTTTAATAAAGCCTTTTACTCGCGCGTTTTCAATGAGACAATCACAAAAAGAAAGTTTTAATAACTCGCGACGAAAACATACCTGACCGGAGCTGCCGAAGCAGTTCTCCACCATTGCAATTCGCCTGGCATTGGCCTCACTGTTAACTGCAACATACGAACAGATTTAGAAAAATACGATGCGATCTCTTCACGATAACTGGCCAAGCACACTTTCGAATCGAACAAAACTCTTGATCGAGAAAATTAGGCACGCGAACTATGGTTGCTTAATTTACACGAATGTACACTCTATACATGGGATAGCTGTCAAAAACACAGCCCACCAACAGCCAGCGTATAGCCTCCGTTCGGGAAGCAACGAGTGCGACGTTCGAGTGAAGCTCGGGGATAAATATATGAAAATATTGATTTTAGATTATTTCATTGTTGCGAATTTAATTAAATTTGCCAATGTGACGAATAATCGTTGAAATATTGCCGATTAAATTAATACAAAGACAGAGGAGCTAAGTCGCGAACTAACCAAGTCGGTCAACCATGGTCCCATGAATCAGGGCCGACAACAGCAGGAAGCATGAATCATGTCGCTACCACTACTTTTCTCTCGTTTCACTGTCAATTTGTTAACGCGGCAATTCAGTCGATCGAATTAAAATATTCAATTCTATCAGCACAGTCTATCCCAATGATAAAACTCTTACTCTTCAAAATTACTTATATTATCAGAATTCCATATTAACGATGAATTACTGAATCATTTGCACTGTTGCAAATGATTCTAGTTTAACCGTAAAAATAGATATTCCGCTTATTACAGTTTTCCAGGTATTTAGAAAATTCGAAATGGCTGATAACCGTTATTTGACAAGTTACGAACATTGCCAAGGTCGATATACTTATTATTGGTAACGGCAATTTTATCGTGTTACATGTAGATTATACCAAACTCCTCTCATTGTGGAACATTGCATGGATCTCACAGAAGCAAATCATTCAATCATGACGTATTTCCCTGTACGTGACCGACGAATTGTGACGTAGTGCCTAATGTGTTTATTTCAGTGTATATAAATAGAACGTTTCCTTTAGATAATTAGCGTAAAAGCAATTACGATTAGAATTCAGCTCGATTATAGGGGGTTTTTCGTCAATGTCGACAAACAACGAAAAATTAATCACTAGCCGCTAGAGACTTTTAACACGGCGATAGTATCGAATCGATCGACTGTAATCATATGACCATCGTACGCTGGGGCGTAACGAGAGGATCTCACCTCGCGCTCATCATTAATCCACGAAAGGAAAATTATAACACGAGATATCAGGACGATAAGTGAGACCTTTTTGGGATATTCTCCTCAAGCACAATGAAGATTTGCGGTCCTAAATATGCCCTTTGCGGCCTCATCGTATCCGTTTGGGGAATCGTCCAATTGGTAAGTAATCAAGTGATGTTCGAGCAACGGTCGGATTTGTCAAATACTCGATCGTCAATTATTTGATACTCTTATTTTCATCCCCAAAACAACTCGTTAACTTAGGTCATTTTATTGTTAATCCTCGAAACTACCGTCATATTTTCTAGGATATTTGTTTTCGCATTTTTCATTGGCCTATTTTCCTATTTTAGATTAATGCTCGTATCAGACCTATTTACAGATGTTTTCTCGTTTTCTCTTCCAGCTACTGATGGGAATATTCTTCTATGTGAAGAGCGTGGCACTCATTGAGGATTTGCCCCTCGGAGGCAAAACCTTTGCAACTCCAGAAGCTTTTTACTCGGAAGTAGACAGAGGTTACACACAAAACGCTTACAACTGCTGGATCGCCGCGTGTATCTATGTTCTAACTTTCCTATTTTCTGGTCACCAATTTTACATGAATTCGCGAACGTCTCTAAGTGTGTAAATTCCAAGCTATTTCCATTAATGTACTTTGTTCGATAATGTATATTGTTGAGGCGGAATTTATATTAAGTTGATTTCTCCTTTGTCTCTTATTAACCAAGTAATAGATACTTGATTGCCGTAGCTGATTTTACAATTCATTTTCTCTCACCCTGAATTATGATCAAGAGTGAGAAAATAGCCAACTTAATTTGGTGTGAGATACTTTCGAACATCGATCGTGTTTGAATTTATGATTGCAATGTAAATGTTAATTGATTGTAATTAATTTAGGGCGTTAAACAAGTGATTGTACTTGGTTCAAAGCTTTCAATTATATTCACCAGGATATTACGTACACAACAATGTCTCCATGATGAATACGCAGGTATTTTAGCAAAACTGGAGATTATCCGGTACATTCCAATTTCCTGGCCATTCGTGTAAAAAAATACAATTGTACCATAAAGTATATATATTAGTAGAAGTCGTTTGTGAAGAGAAACAGGTTGCATTGTGGATCTTGAGAAGTATGAAATAAATTTGGAACATAATGTGACATACATTAATTGGATCATGATTACCTTATTAGCGATATTAATTCTTAGAGTCATATTATTTCTTAGTCTCTTAGTGTTATTGTTGAATTAATGAATATCGAAAAACGATTTAAATTTATCAGGCGGCCTGACAAGCAAATGGTCCCGCCATCTATGTTCAGAAATAGTAAAAAGCAACGATGGCCAGCAGATGGCGCCACTTGGTTATTTGATAAATCGAAAACGTGGAGAATTGGCGATAGAGATGTTTTATAGACGGCAATAAATAGTAATTGTCATAGGCACATGCCGGTTGTGTTCTATCTTTAGTATTACATTACGTACGTAACAATCAGGTAAAGAACATCTAACAACGTGAAAATCAGAAATTTGACTATCAGCCGCGTATATACGATGATCAAATATGTTATTTTTTGCAGCATATTGCCAGTATTTGATTGTAACGTTTGTTACCGTTCATTTTGAGGCTGTAAGATCATGCACTTGTAGTCAAATATGGCGAGCAAATTGGTCGAACAAGTTTTGGATTATTTAGCAATTCACGAAGAAGCCAATTCTCTCGATTTGGTGGGCATCGTCGATGATGATCATCAGAAAATTATCGGAGCTATCAAGAGTCTCCAGACTCTGCCGGATGTAAGTTTCCTCGACCAATTCATAGACTTGTGTACTATGCACGAGGAGTGTCACAAGTAAACCTTGAGGCAGCTTAGTGATTGTACTGTACAGGGGATATGCTCTCGTCTTTGAATGGCGATGGGGCAGGCGTATATTTATTTAACAGCTTATGCTTCCGTTTGTCGATTTAAAAACAAACGTGGCTACCGTAAGTCAAACAAATTCCGATAATTATGAGTGGAAAACAGTATTCAAATAAAATACGTGTAGTGGCATGGCTTCACCGATATAAACATATATACTTCATAAAAAATTGGGTGACCCTTTTCAAATTTTGGATGCTGCTCAAATAGCAAACAATGCTATATAAAGGCTCAAAATCATTTCTCGAGAATTCTGTTACTCAAGGATTTCAAGTGTTATGGAACTTTGTATTTTTTAGAAAGCGTCTTGATAGATAGGAAGAGGATAAAGGTCCAAATCTTGTCTTTCACATTTGTTCACCCTATTTTTAACACATGCTTTTTTTATAAGGAAGACAAAATGCACAACCCATTTTCTTATAGAAAGGGCTTTGTTAATGGATGAAAATGATTGAAGAGCTATATGAAAGTTTAAATTTATTGTTTACTACAGTTGAGAGTATTTGTCACAGATGGTCCTGGTCGAGCAAATAAGCCAAAGAAAATGGGAACTTACCGAAGAGGGTCAGCATGTTATAAAGAACGGTAGTCACGAGGCTGTGGTGTACAATGCTATTCCAGAGAGTGGAATATTGCAATCTACAATAATGAAAGATCTGCCTTATGCCAAAGTCGGAGTGTCCAAAGCTCTTCAAGCCGGCTGGATAAAATTATCGAAGAAAGATGGTGTTCCTTATCTCACTAGAAACACTCCATCGATCGAGGACACGACTCGAGCACATCTGAAAAACCTTCAAGATGTTCCGGACAATATTAAAACGGAATACAAGAAAAGAAAGATACTGCAAGAGGTGTAAGTTTCCATAAGGAAAATATCATCTTTATCGTTGTTTATGAGTCGTTTTTGGTACAGAATCATCAAGAGCGTGATCGTGAAAAAAGGTCCTAACTTCAGTACGAAAATTGAGAAGCAGGAAGCCGATTTAACGGCGGATTTACTGACGAGCGGTAATTGGAAGGAAAAGAAGTTTAAGCCTTACAATTTCGATGCTCTTGGTTCCGCGCTTGAGGTCGGCCATTTGCATCCGTTATTGAAAGTTCGAACAGAATTTAGGAAGATTTTCCTTGAAATGGCGTAAGACTCTTAGACCATTTGTATGAAAGCCTTTGAAAAATGTTCTTTCGGCAGAAGTTTTATTTATAATTCTACAGATTCATGGAGATGCCGACGAATAATTTTGTGGAAAGCTCCTTCTGGAATTTCGATGCTCTCTTCCAGCCTCAACAGCATCCTGCTCGCGATGCTCACGACACTTTCTTCATATCCCGTAATACAATGACCCTAAATTCTCTTGATTAATGGATTTAATATAATAACCGTTTTTCTCGTTTTTTAGGACCGAGAACCAGCCACAATTTTCCCGAGGATTATTTGGAAAAGGTGAAGGAGGTTCACAGTAAGGGTGGTTATGGATCTCAAGGTTATCGTTATGACTGGAAAATTGAAGAGGCACAGAAGAATCTCCTGCGAACTCATACCACGGCTGTGAGTGCCCGCATGCTTCACAAACTCATGCAGAATGTAAGTTAGCTTATTTCAAACGAACCATCATTGATAAAAAAAAATATCTGGACACTTTTTATATCGAGAACAATTTTGCAATAATTCTCGATCTTGATGAATTTACAGGGGGAATTTAAGCCTGTACGGTACTTTAGTATCGATCGCGTCTTTCGAAACGAGACTCTCGATGCTACGCATCTTGCTGAATTTCATCAAGTTGAGGGTGTAATAGCCGATTACAATCTCACCTTAGGTGACTTGATTGGAACTCTCTACGAATTCTTCAAGAAGCTCGGCATCGAACAACTCGAATTTAAACCTGCGTACAATCCTTACACCGAGCCGAGCATGGAAATCTTTTGTTTCCACACGGGTCTTGGCAAGTGGATCGAGATCGGTAACAGCGGTATTTTCAGACCAGAGATGTTACTTCCCATGGGCCTACCCGAAGATGTCAACGTCATCGCTTGGGGCTTGTCGCTAGAGCGGTAAAAAAATTTATTCACCGCGAAACCTGCATAATTTTTCTTCTCTTTTTTTCAAAGTATTTTTCCACAAGTTATAAAATTGATCGTTATTTGTTTTTAGACCGACGATGATTAAATACAATATAAACAATATAAGGGATCTCGTTGGACCGAAAGTTGATCTTCAGATGGTCTACAACAATCCCGTTTGTCGACTCGAAAAGTAAATATCGATTTCCAATCCCATAAGGTATTTATTATTTATTCTGGAAAAGGAAAAGAAACGGAAACGACCTTGAAAATTGTATTTCTTAATCGTTCTTTCTTCGCACAAGTATTGAGCAAAAAGCATCGATCATCATCGATCAATCTTCTTTGCAGAACTGGTCCGAGAGTTTCGCTAGTGAGAAAATTACAGAAACCAATAACAAGACCGATGGATCCATTGGGCCACCAAGAAGTCGTTATATTCTGTGATCCTAAGTATCCTCCGTATTCTCTGGAAACGTTGCTACGACTAGGACGCGTTAGCTTGCAAACGAATGTCGTAATTTACATGCATTCTTCCGTGATCAAGGAAAATCGTAATTTGATGAATTTTTGCCGTGAATTCGGATCTTCAAAACCGGATTTGAGTATAGAGCTAATCTGGAAACCCGTGGGTATCGATCCGATTATGAAATATTCGGGCAATCGAGAGATATCCGGCGAGGTGAATATCGCTCGATACATAAATCGTCTGATCGAGGTGAAAAGTCCTGGCACGCTTCGATACGAGACGAGCGGAGCGATTTATGCAAATAAAATTGATTTATTACTCGAGAAGGTTCACACAATTTTGCACGGTGTCAATAAACAAAAATTGGGCTCTCTACGAAAATCAAAAAGTCGTTATGTTCTGGGTGACGAAATATCGCTCGTCGATGTCATTCTGGAAACGGATCGTCCAAATAGGAGCGATCGATAAAAAGTATGCCCGCATTTTCTGTACTGTTGAAATATATTTTTATCAAAGTATAATATAATAAATCGTTTTCCTGATTTCGCAATTCCGTCATTATCCGTTTAAAAAAGTGATGTACGTCGAAACCAAATACGTGGAATCGACATGACAAATTTACACCTATTCACCTATCTCAAATGTTACGTTTGCACATAGAAGTGCAATCGTGATAATATGCGACAACCCGGCGAATTGCTTATAATAAAAGAAAAACTTCATGGGAACAATGAGTCAGAGTTCAGCGTTCCTTATCTCATAGGCAAGTATGTGTGCGAATGCGCTTCGGGGGATAATACATGAAGTTGTACTTTTTTTTAATTTTGAAGAGCGCGTCGATCTCGCGATGTTTTCTCGGGCATAACGAAGAGTGCGCGCCAGTAGATACGAGACACACGGACACATGTACACGTGAACTCTCGTCACCGTCACGGCGTTCGTCTTCCTTCGCGAGAGGATGTGCGTGCATTTTCGCCTCGTGTATTAATCAAAGTAGAGAGAGGGAAAGTGCAGTGCACTCGTCACAATTGATCAGTGAGTCGGAATTTTCAATCAGACCGAGACTTTTGCTAAAGAATTTGCGTGTGATAGTTTTGTTACCGTGCGGCTGAATAACGTTTTTTAAAGTTTCGTAGCGATGTATCGTGTGTGTGAAGAAATTAATTAGAATTACAGGCCATCGTGCCTAGAGGTTGGAAAAAATCAAGTCTGTGAGCTCTCGCGCGAACTCTCCCATCAGTGTTGGTAAGATTAGTACGGTACATAGTCCGCATTGGTGTCGGTGTCGCCGTAGTGTGGTGGTGGATCATCACGGTTAAAATGGCGACGATCGGCGGTCAGATTGGCGCTGAACGGCATAGAGGAAGTGCGCGTACAGGGTCAGTGTTGTGATCGTGTGTGCGAGAAGAACGAGATACGCTTGAACAATTGTAAGAGGCTTCGGGGCTTTCGCGAGGACTCTTATTTAAGCTCGTTCTTAATTATCATAATCGGAGGTGTACGTCGTATTATATGTATATATACAGACATATATATATATATATCTCGAGAGAAGACAGAGAGGCCGTTAAGTGAAACGGTGGGTTGCACGAGAGCACCACCGCTGGTGGTCAGGTCGTGTCGTATCCCTGCCTTAGTTTATCGTGTACAACGCCGTTCGACGGCCGCAATGCCCGTTACGAGTGGCTCATCCATTCCTGACGAGTGCATCGGTATTCATGAGGACACGAGGCTAGAATCGAGCAACGACAAAATTGTGAGCATCAAGCGATACGTCGGTGATCCACGAGACAGCGAGGGAATCGTTAGGTAAGCGGGGGGAAAATGAATGCCAGAAGATCGGCGAAGTTATTATCATCATAAGTATAATGCACGGGGAGCATCGTGTGCTCTATCTTCCCTCTCGCTCGTCGACACGGCTGCCCCCTCCCTTGCTCGCCTTTCCTCCTTTCGTTCTCTCTATCTCCCTTCCTCCCTTCCTCTCTTTCTGTGTCTGTGTCTCTCTCTCGTTCACTCGCTGTACCGCCGTGTCTCTCCCTCCACCGTGGCTCGCGCTCGAGACGTTCCTCGTCGTTCGGATTTTCACTCTTGCCCTCCTTTATAACCGCCATTTCCGCAAAAAACGTTTTTTTCATACCGTATTTTGAGCCGTGTCCCGAACGAAACGAGCGATTCAATCGACGAGGACATTTCTAGACAAGAAAAAGGACGGTGAACAACCCACGATACTTGCGAATATCCCCCTCCCCCTTCCTCCTTTCGTGACTTTCCTTGTGTCTCACGGCTCTCTTTGTTGTTGACTCTACTACCTCATTCTCGAATTTCTTGGAGCGCTGTTAGGTTATAACAGGAGCGGAGGCCCCGTAGTTGTCGTCGTCGTCGTCGTCGCTCGACTCGATGACGATGCAATTTGACTCGTCAAAACTCGCTCGCGTTTAACGCTGTGGCTTTGTTCTCGAAACGTCGTAAATGTCCATGTGTGTTTTCGATGGTACACGCGTATGCATCGCAAACGATGTGAGTATATCGTTCCGTGCGCGTGACGCAACGGAGATTAGAGTCAATCGTAGATATTTTTTCATTTTTTTTTTTTTCTGTTTCAACCATTTTTTATATGTATCGTGCCAAGCTGGCAATCGCGTTTCGTGATTTTAACGTCAATCGGTGATATACATAGCCTATGTTTTTTGTATTTAATTTTGTTTTCGTCGTGTCAAATTATTGCACGGGGTTAAATCGCGCACGACGTTCAATAAATAATTTTTGAGAATGTAAATTTCAAACTTGGTATATTAATCCTAGCCGTTTGGATTTTCAACCGTGTCTTGTCCTTTTTTTTCAGTTATTTTTAGTTTCATTTCACCGAATAGAAATCATTCACGATGAAGATAGACAGGAGCAGACTGAAGAAGTGCACTTCTGATGTGGTAAGTCGAGGCGATCCTGAAAGTTTTTAACTTCGCTAGATTTTCCGCCGTAGCACGATTGATGAGCAATGATTATTTTTGCATAGCCTGCAGAATGTCAGGGACTCATCAGCAAGCTGAGATCTTGTTCTCACACCGAGTTATTGGAAGAATTGAAACAGATAGATGCCTGGACTTTTGGAAAATGCGAGTTGTTTCATTGGATAGATGTGCTGGATCTGAGCGACAGTATACTGGAGGAGGCAGTCGCAAGAAGTCCCGATAACTCATGGGAACTCGCTTGCGATTTACCACAAAATCGTGAGGTTAGTACAGACATTTTTGAATATATCGTTTGTAACCGTCGAGACCAACGATTTCATTTCTTATTTGCACAGGCCAAAGAACTTCTCCTCTGGGTACTTCATTTTACAACGTTGCTTATCGAGCATTCGTTCTCTCGACATTTGTACAACAGTATGGAACATCTGGTGACATTGTTGTCAAGTTGCGATATGCACGTTGTTCTCGGTGTATTAAACCTTCTCTACATGTTCAGCAAACGAAGCAACTTTATAACACGTTTGAACACTGAGAAGCAACAGGCATTGCTCAGCAGACTTACTCACTTGGCCGAGGTGTGCATTTCTCTCGTTATCACCATCATCAATGATAAAATACGAAACATTCATTATTATATTTCATTTTTTTCGTTTTTCTAGAGCTGGGGTGGTAAAGAAAATGGGTTTGGCTTAGCCGACTGCTGCAAGGAACATCCAGAGAAGGTACGGATCGATAGAAATTTCGCTATTAACATTGATCACCAAAAAAATTCGAATTATAATTAATCTCATCGATGCTTGCATTCTGTACTCGATTCAGAGTTTTCCAGCAAGCGCAACTACCCTTCATTTCGAATATTACGCGGAGAATAATGCAACGCCGACGGAAGTATCCGCGAGCGCTACGACAACTACGATACCAACTATACCAAACGCCGGAGCAACGAGTGCGAAGAAAACGAGTCTGACGAATCTCGTTACTTACATACACATCGAGAACGTCGATAAGCTTGGAAAAACGCCAGCGCAGATAATGAACGATTTGTTGAAAGTTTACAACGTACCACCCGATCGACAGGTACGTTCGAACGATTTTCGATCTTCAAAGATCGTTTAAAATCTTCGCTCGTCGAGATACCCGAAATTTGTATTATCTTTTTATCTTGCAGATGGCACTATTAACACACATAAGATTGGCTCACAGTTTTTCGGACTATCGAAGACGTCTGCAATGCGTGCAGGCGCGTCTCCAGGCTCTTTCCGTGCTCGTTTACAGTAACGCGTTGCAGGAAAACGCGCACAGCCTTCTTCACGCTGGTTTGCTCGAGGAACTCGTTGAGCTATTGGAACTTCCGAATCCTCATCTCGTCGAAATAAGAGCCGCGGCATTGCGCACTTTAACGAGCATTATACATCTTGATCGTAATCCTCATTTCCCTAAGAAACCGGGTTCGCGTTTAAACATGATTATCGACGTGACTGGCGCGAGTTCGTATCACGGATTTTTGCCGGTACTCGTTCGCACATGCATAACTACTTTGACATCACCTCAGCCGGACGGTCAGCCGTTCCCATTGCCGCTTGCCACAGCTTTGTTCAGTTTTCTGTATCATCTCGCGAGTTACGAGGCGGGTGGCGAGGCTCTCGTCAGTTGTGGAATGATGGAAAGCCTTCTGAAAGTGATAAACTGGCCGGGCACGGAACTAGAACACATAACGTTCGTCACCCGGGCAGTTCGAGTTATAGACTTGATAACGAACATAGACATGCAAGGATTTCAGGCTCACGGTGGTCTAGGAAGTTTCATAAATCGACTTGACATGGAGATTAATGTTTGCAAGAAGGAACAGCCGTTTGAGATCGAACCAAATCTCTTACCCGTACAAGACGCGCCTCAGACCATCAGAGACACGAAAACCACGACGGAAAACAGTAGCGAGGATGCTGGACCATCCACGGAATTGCCTGCTGAAGGATTTACCGAGCACGAGGAAGCTTCGAATCCGATGGAATTCTCCGAGGACGAGAACACAAATTCCAAGACCGAGACGAAAATCGAGCAGCAGCAAGACTTTTCCGCCGCACGTTCTGGCAAGACATGTTTGCCACAGAGAGCCGCGCTCTTGAAATCGATGCTAAACTTTCTCAAGAAAGCGATACAAGACCCAGCATTTTCGGACAGTATAAGACACGTGATGGAGGGAACTTTGCCATCTTCGTTGAAGCACATTATAAGCAACTCCGAATATTACGGACCTTCGTTGTTTCTACTCGCTACCGATGTCGTCACTGTTTATGTATTTCAAGAACCTTCTTTGCTCTCGTCGCTACAGGACAATGGCTTGACCGAAGTTGTTCTTCACGCTCTACTCATCAAAGACGTAAGTTTCACGATCAAGGAAACATTAATTCGTTATTTTCAATATTTCCCATTTTACGTTTAATCGATACGATCCTTTCATTTTTTCACTAGGTTCCTGCTACTAGAGAAGTTCTAGGATCACTGCCCAATGTGTTCAGTGCTTTGTGTCTAAATATTCGAGGTCTCGAGTCATTCTCGAAGAGACGACCCTTCGAAAGAGTATTCAACGTTCTCCTGTCGCCCGTTTATCTATCAGCCATGCGTCGTCGTCGTAGCGCCGATTCTCTCGGTGACACGGCTTCGAATCTTGGTAACGCGATGGATGAATTAATGAGACATCAACCGAGTCTTAAGGCCGACGCGATGGCGGCGATAATCAAACTGTTGGAAGAATTGTGCGTCCTTGGTTGCGATCCTCGTTACGTCTGCTGGCGAGCCGCGGGCAAGTCTGAGAATTCACCGTCCAACGCGAGCACGAGCAATCGACAATCCTCGGGACAATCGGTGGGTGTCGGTGTTGGTGATACCGGCGGTGGTGGCGGAGGTGGCGGAGGAAGCAGCAGTGACGAGGAGGAAGAGGATGAGGAAGAGGCAAGCACGAGTTCACATCCGCAAAGAGAGGAACAACCGTCGCCGTCGCCAGCTCAGCCCGGACCACCTCCTCAACCACGGGAGAAAACTCCGATTGCACTTGTCGATTATATTCATAACGTCATGAAGTTCCTCGACGCTATACTCAGCAACAACTCGACCGACGATCATTGCCGCGAATTCGTCGCTCAGAAGGGTCTCGTACCGCTTCTCTCGATTCTCGGCTTGCCAAATTTGCCGGTTGATTATCCAGTCGCACAAGCTGCACAGGCAGTCGCATCCGTGTGCAAGAGTATCTTGAATCTGGCTCACGAGCCTCTCGTACTAAAAACCGGTCTTTCGCAGCTGAACGAGGTACTAAATCTTCTGAAAGCCCTTCACAATCACATGGAATCACCTGGTGGCTCGGTTCTATTGCACGAGCTCGCCTCCGCGCCGAATCTCGAGACGGCATTCACGAGCGACACAGCGACACCTCTACTTCATGCTATGAACGCTGCGCACGGCTACGTCGTAATGTTTGTTCACGTTTGTCGCACAAGTCAGAGCGAAATGCGTAATTTATCGATAAATCATTGGGGCTCGGATCTCGGATTGACCGTTCTCCAAGGACTCTCGGAGCTTTACATGTCCCTCGTTTGGGAGAGCACGCTTCTTCTGGCATTGTGCAGCGACGATATAATACCCGCCGGCTGTGACTTTGGCAAGGAAGACATGGAGAAATTGATGCCACCAGAGTTAAGAACAGACGGCGCGGAAACTACGGTTTGGCCAGGAACGATCGCTGTTGCTGATATGGGAAGTAATGGCATGACAACGGCTATGGAAGCTCTTACCACCGATCCACCGCCTGTATCGATGGAAATCGACGAAAACAAACCGAGCACCAGTACATCGGATAGAACTTCACCAAATACTCACCAGTTAAAGTACATAAAGCCTCTGCTAGGTGCTTCGTCGAGATTGGGACGCGCTCTGGCTGAACTTTTCGGTTTACTGGTTAAACTGTGCATGGGTTCGCCTACAAGACAACGAAGAAGTCAACAAATACCGATTATGCCCGCGATCACTAATTCCGCGGCTCGGGGTGTCGCTTGCGCCCTCAATATACTTCTCACGCGTGGTTTGTCGTGGGACAAATTGCCACCATCACCGATACCAAAATTCAAGCTCACGTTTCTCATATGCTCGGTCGGCTTCACATCACCGATGCTCTTCGACGAGAAACGACATCCATATCACCTGATGCTCCAGAAATTCGTTCAACTCGGCGGTCAAAACGCTTTTTTCGCGACTTTTCGCTGGGCCCTCTCGGCCGGTGGACAATTCGCGCTTACCGAGGGATTGGAGCATCCAAATCTACCGGACGGTACGGGCGAGTTTCTCGACGCTTGGCTGATGCTTCTCGAGAAAATGGTAAATCCAAAGGCGATACTCGATTCGCCGCACATCGGATTGCCAAAGTGCACCAGCAACTACAATGCGTACAGATCGTTCGATCCACTCAAGTATCTTACGGACGTGCACAAGAAAGCTTTCGAGGCTGTTATGCTGATGTGGGGTAAGAAACCGCTGAAGAATTATGGCGCGCGTATGACCGAGTCGATACTCTCGATCTTGCGTCACATAATGCGAGGTGAGAAGATCATAAAGGAACGCACGGAAGAGGAAGAGGGCGACGAGACTACGGGCAGCACGTCGACGACGGCTGCGACGACTGCCGGCGGTGGAAGCAGTAGCAGTACCGTGACACCCTCCGCGAGAGTGGGAGCGGCAGCAGCCGAACGTCGCGAGGAGACCGAGCCCGAAGTAAATCCCGAGCATCTTCGACAACTGATGGACATGGGATTCAGCAGAGCTCACTGTTTCGAGGCCCTGTTACACACCGTCACCCTCGAACAGGCAACTGATTATTTACTTTCGAATCCAGCGACGCTTAGACGCGCCGATGCACCCGGCACTGGCGAGACAAATTCTCAAGGTGGTCTTATAATGGATCTGGAGCTCGGCGACGACGATCAGATGATGCACGCTATCGCGATGTCTCTCGGTGACACCGATCCGAAGAAAGTAGCAGCACCCCCGGCAGAGCCCGTTCGGGAAGTTACGATTACAAAAACGATCGACGATTTTACACACAGTGCGCTCGAACAATGTCTGAATCTTTTGGATCTGATGCCCGACACGGTTTATCGAATATGCGATCTTCTCGTGACGATAACGAAGAGAAACGGCGACGAGTGGCGCGACAGTATGCTGCGCCAATTGATAAGAGAGATTGGCGATCTCGTCGATCATCTTATCGGTATTGCAGAAATGCAGAATGAGACGGCTGGTGCTCGTCTGGTCGAGTGCGAAGAGGCGAATAAAGTTGCCGGACGTATTTATCTCTACACATTATTCTTCGAGGGTACTTTCCAGGAGATGAGAGTCCCGTGCGCACAGATTGTCGAGGATTGCTCGACTCTCGACAAACTCGTGCGTCTCTTGGTCGTCAGCGAAGGCCCTCTAACAGCGAACAAGCAGAAGAATGTTAAGGATGGAAAGGAGAACGCAACAGTGACGAAAACACCGAAATGGCTCGCACCTCTTTTATTACTGATCGATCGTTTGGAAAAAGTTGCCGTGTTAACGCAACGAAAGCAGATAATGCACAAAGTAACGAATCGCGTATGGAAATGGTTCGATCTTACAACGGGAAAATGGATGCCTTATTCATTGCCAAATAATAGACTGATAAACGAGGCATACTGGGCCGGTGAGGCTAACGTTAGAATAACATGCTCGAGACGACGTTATCTTATAACGTTCTCATGCATGACACAAGTCAACGAGGACAGCGACAACAGACGACCCATAACAATGGGTTTCAAATTCAACAGTACGATCAACAACGAGGATGCCAGCTCGGGCTCCGATTCTAATATGGATACGGAGGAGAGTCCGACCGAGGAAAAACGCAATACCGTGGTGCAAGGACTCGATCCGAGCATAGCACCGAGTATCGTACGAGCTTGCGTGAAACTTCTCGCTATTCCAGTCGATCGGGATGCTCTTCACGCTCTCATGAAAGTTTGTCTTCGTCTGACCCGAGATTACAAGAACGCTGCGGTATTCGCACGTGAAGGTGGGGTACAATTATTGCTGGACATGACACAAGCCAGCAGTTTCATCGGCTGTGTAAGTCTGTGCACTCTTCTGATACGTCACACGATCGAGGAAGAACGAACTCTCCGTTTGGCTATGGAAAAGGTCGTGCGCTCGCGTACACAACATAACATTCCACCGGCTTACAAAGAGATACTCTTCATGACCCGACAGATAAGCAGCGCCGTCTGTCGCGATCCGGAACTCTACCGCGACGTTTGCGAGAGTATACTGCGCGTCGATATTGGCGTGTTGAAACGCGACGAGGTTGACAATAGTCTCGTCGTCAAAGCGTTACCATCGAGTCATTCATCGGCGATGCCGATGATCGAAGAAACCTCGATAAACGTTATTCACGATCTTTTGAACGCACTCGTGAAACCTGTACCGGTATTTCCGGACGACACCGCTACCGCAGCGTCGGTTTCGCCAATCGCAAGTCCCGAGAAGAAGATAACCCCGCCGCAAGCAACACCAACGACCATCTGCACCACCGCGGCAAGCACGTCGAGACGCGACGTTGTGAGAAACAGTGCGACATCGACCAATGGACCATTGGACGACGATGATCAAATAACGCCACTTAAGATTTATCCCGATTACGTCAATAACGGAAAACTCGAGCCTGAAGAAGCGAAGAAACCTCTCCTGCCGAAATCCGCTATATTGAAAATGTTGGCCGAAGCTGTGAGATCGTACGGTGCCGTGGCGAATCTCATTGCCGAGCATTCTTATCGAGCAGGACAGAGCGAAATAGTGCCCGAAGGTATAACTGCACTTGGCTTCTTGCTGGACAAATTATTACCGGCATTGCCAGAAAATTCGGGCGATCGTCAATGCAGCAGCACGGCACGGATGTTGATCGCCGCGATAGCCTCGTGCAATCATTCACCCGAGGCACAGACTACCCTCGTGACCGAGGTCAAAGCTGCCCTCACGCGGACTCTCGCACTTCCGGAAAGCTCGGAGAAGCACGCTCAGTTGCAATTGCTCATAGGTCTCATATCAACGATGATCGACAATTGTCCGCCAACTTCGCAGACGCAATTGCGCACACCGCTCAAAGTTCATCAATACAACAACGTTAATTATATCGTTCGTATAATGCTGAGAAAAGGTATTATAACGGATTTGGCGAAGATACCGCACAGTCTCGATCTCTCGAGTCCCAATATGGCAGGTACGATAAACGCCGCCCTGAAACCGCTCGAGACGCTCTCGCGAATTATCAATCAGCCGATGCCTGGTGCGGTAAACAACAAATTACCGAAACCGAAGATACGCATGGCGCAGGAAGAGCCGATCGGGGATCAGACTGGTACGACGACCTCGGACGCTACACACGCTGTTGGCGAAGAGGCTAACGAGGACGCGGAGAATACGGAACACGATATATCGTTGAATACCGAGAGTCTCGAGCCAACGTCGGAGAGCCATCAGGTACACGTCGAGGGCGACGAAGCTGCTCTCGAGGACATTATGGATCAACTTCTCGAGAGGTAACGATGCTACTTTGATTCTTGAAACAAAAAATGCGTGTATGTCGTACCTCCCAATTTTTATTGCCAAAGATTCAGTGTTGATAATCGAGCAGTGTATTATTCCCCAGAGACGGCTCGGCCGTGACTGAAGAACCAACGTCGCGACCTCACAGACCAATGGACATCGATGACGAGAGTCTCGCGATGAGAGACGCTCAGGATGACTTTGACCAAACTCGCGACACGACCGTAAGAGTTACGAGACGCATTTTATATCTTTTTTAAAAAAATTAGTTTCTGTGATTTAAAACGTATCTTGATATTTATTCTTCGTGTACCGTGACGTTCCGTAACTCGATTTTTTCTCGTTTATCAGGAGGATCTGATGAGCTCTGATTCTGATTCTGACGGCGACCCATCCGAGGACAACGAGGACGAGGTTCACGACGACGAGGATGAAGAAGAGGAAGAGGAGGACGATGGTAATTTTTTATTCTCCCTTTGCTTCGCAATGTGGTGTGTATTTTGCGATGGTTTTTTTTAAATTGGCGTTCGTCTACGTATTCAACAGGCGAGGAGAACGAAGAAGAGGAGGACGAAGAGGAAGAAGGCTCGTCGAATTACGAGGACGATGGTGCCGATTTGTATGCCGACGTTACCGAGGGAGTCTTTCGTATTCTTCCACCGCCCGAAACAGATGGCAACTTGTTCATGATACAGCAGAATTATCAAAATCAGGACAACAATGCTACGACACCGGCTTCGACGAGGCCCAGTCACTCTTGGAGCTCGGGCTTTCCTCTGCCCCAGGAACTTTTCGATGAATTGCAGCCCGTCTCGGATAGCAATGGTAAAAATAAGTCAACAAGATTTTGTTCGTTCTTTTCGTGCACTTCGTTGATGCAACTTGGTGATTTTTTTGTTGTCAACCTAACTTCGGTAACTCGGCGAAAATTTCAGGCTTAGGATCTCATCCACTTCTAATGGCTCAAGGCAGTCTGGACAATGCGAGCGTGCGTGCTCAACGAGCTCTTCGCAATCGCAGATTTCAATATCTTCAATGGCCAAATCCACGAAGTCCGAATCCACCTATTATATTACAAAGGTTCGTACTTTTTGCGGCGATTTAACGCGACTGCTCGATTATAACATTTTTATTTATTTGTATTAAATTTAAATTCGGATGAAATTATATTTTGCAGACTTTTGGTGCCAGCTGCGCAGACTCTGCCATTGGCAGCGAGTCAGGTCCTCGCATCGAGTTTCCGTGATACGCGTGTTGTCGTGATGGACAACACCCTCGGAATTATCGCGAATCAGGAAGAGGAACAGATCGACTTTCTCGTGAGTGTATTGAACTCTTGGGTTTCTTTATACTCCTGATATTTAATTTTTCCGAGCGATTACAAAATCCAATCATAGTCACGCCTTTCTGTTCTTCAGGATCAATCTGGATATCTCTTCGGGCCGAGTCTCGCCGCGACACTGAACAATATACCAACGGCTTTGCACTGGTGGATCGAGGAGAGTAAGCTTCTTGACGGTGATTCGCAGCCCGACTGTTGCGTCGGTGTCGTGCATAAGCTTGTGCCGGGACTCGAGAAGCGTCGAAACGCTGAATTGGCTGAACGTCGGGAGAAACGTAAGAAGCAGCATGGTAACGAGAAAGAGGGCGAAAAGGATACGAAAGAAACTAAGGAATCACCGAAGAATGGCGAATGTACGTGGGGCAAACGTTTTCTCGGCCACATTTCCGCGTTTTTTATTTATACGAGTTTTATACGGTTTATTTGTTTATTCGTAGCTGGAACGTCGATACTTATACCGACCGAACAGCCGCAACGACCTACCGGCGGTTGTATAATGCAGCGAGACGACACGAGAAGGTTCGTAGCAGCTGTTGAAGCCGCGTTCGAGACTGTCCGACAGGAGAGCAATCGCGACGGTCACATTATCGGTAAGACATTTGAGCTGTGAAATATTTGTCTACTTTATTCCTTTTTTCGTAGAGAAAACTTTTCACTCGCGTAAAACTGTAAGAGTTCAAGTTTCCACAATATTTTCTCAAAAGTCGAATTTGTACCTTTTGTCCTCTAATAAAAAAAACCTCTAACACGATGCACTTCCAGAAGTGACCGGTGAGATGGAAGTTACGGTTCAGGACGACGACGAACGTACACCTACTCCTCCGCCTCCACCGCCTCCACCCCCGCCACCGCAAGATCAGCCACTGGAAGTACGAGATCCTCGGCTCGCAAGTCGCAATGCGACACTCGAGCTTGCCGAGACTCTACTCGACTCGGTGCTACAGCCTAGTGCGGAGGAAGCAACGAGATTGCGAAGACTAGGAAATCGTGAAACGGACGAGGCAAGTCGTATCAGAACTTCGAGTCCGTTGCCAGTGCCTTTATTGAGCGAATTTGTTCAATCGGCGGATGACGAGACAGCGGCAGGATCGAGAGATCCGAATGCTTGGATGCAGAGGCTTTTGGCACGGGAGCGTAACGCAAACGTCGTCACTCACGATCCAACGTCGTCAACCTCCGAGAGCAACGATACGATTGTCGAAGCAACGCCCACGCAGTCGGAACAGCCTCCTCAAGTATCACAGTTTTCTGCAACACCTTCGCAAGCGACTCAACAACAACCGCAACAAACGTCACAGACACCGCAGCAGTCTCAACAACCGCAACAACCGCAGCAAACGAGCGGTGAACTACAATTGCCCGACGGTGTCGATCCCTCGTTCTTAGCCGCCCTTCCCGAGGAGATGCGCGACGAGGTTATCGCTGAACATTTGCGTCTTCAGAGAATACGGCAGCGCACTCAACCGGCAGTTGTCGAAGAATTCACCGGACCGGTAGAGGTTAATCCCGAATTTCTCGCGGCTCTTCCACCCGCGATACAGGAGGAAGTTCTCGCTCAACAGCGTCTCGAGCAGCAACGGCACGCGGCCGCTTCAGCGAATCCCGAAGATCCCGTTGACGCAGCGGCTTTCTTCCAGAATCTACAGCCTTCGTTGAGACAGGCGATTCTCGCTGATATGGAAGAATCTCAGATTTCAGTTTTACCACCTGATCTTGCCCAGGAAGCTCAAAATTTGCGTCGCGAGTGGGAAGCCCGAAATCATCACATGATGCAAGAGAGATTTCTTAGTCAGGTCAGTCAAGGCAACACAGCTCTCTCGAGTATACTGAGAAATAATGGGAGAGGACGAGGCGGAAGTACACGTTATTCTATTCACTCGGTGCCTCAGAGAGCTCAATGGCACTCGTGGAATCCTCGCGGTGAAACGAGCATAGCTCATCAGAGCGCTGGCTTAAGATTGCGCGGTCGACAACTTCTCGATCACGAGTCAATAGCCTGTCTTCTCGTTCTTCTCTTCGTCGACGAACCCAAGATCAACACCCTCAGGCTTCATCGAGTTATCAGAAATTTGTGTTATCACGGAAGTACGAGAGAATGGGTGGTGAAAGCTCTGCTCAATATAATGGAACGAAGCAACGACGAGAATAAGGAAATAATGGCCGATTTTACGGGTAAATTCAAGAGGAAAGGATTGCATCCGGCAATCGATTATTGGTGAGTTCTTCTTCGCTTATTTTCTAGATCCTACCGCTCGTTGAATTTTATTTCATTTGACATTATTTACACACAATCGTTTTGCATCGCGTGGTATTGCAGTTCTCCAAAATTGTCGGAAACAAGAAACAACTTACAATCATGGCTGAACATCAGCATAGACGCGGCACTCGGCTGTCGTGCAAATGTTTTCCACGTAGTCCGACATAGCGGCAAAAAGTCCGATCGTCTAGGAAATGTGATAGCGATACATCCACAAGCAGCTCCAAAGGTTTGCAGACATACGTTGGAATTACTCATATCACTCGCCAAGAGTTTTCCGGGTTACTTCGTACCGACGAAATCGAAAGACACGAACGATGAAAAGAACAAGGAGAAAGAGACTAGCGGTAATGGTGGAGCGAGTAAAGAGGAGACTGGTACTAAGTCAAAATCAGCGACGAGATCGGGTAAGAGCGATTTACCAGACTTCTGGGACATGCTGCTCAAGCTCGATTCTTGCGCTTCGAAGAAAGGCAAATCCGTGACAAGAACACACTCGAATTCGACATTGGGTATCGAGCCCGAACAAGGCCTGACGTCTTTCGAAGCTTCCGCATTCGGTCAACTAATATCGATGCTTCATTGGTCAGTCGTAAGTCGAAGCAGTCAATTGACCGACAAGCTTCTTCGTCTACTGTCGTTGATATCGATCGGGCTTACCGAGGTAAACTCGTATCGTCGTCAGGAAAGTGCGAAAAATAAAAAGACCGAACCAAGCAAGGAGCAAAGCGTTGCCGCACCCGAGGGTCACCTGCGGCTCGGCGTGCAAGTACTAACGAGTAAAAGCTGTTCCGAGGAGGGACTCGAAGATGCGACCGCACTTCTTCTCAATCTCTCTCATTGTCCAGACCCAACGAGACAGTTGATTCTTAAGCTGTTGCTGGAAGGAGCGATGGAATTGGCGAATATGGTTTGCGAGCACATAAACGATCTCATGGTGGAGCTTCGAGTCTTGAATCGCGAGTTGCGTAGAAGAAACTCGCTCGAGGAACAACCTTCGACGAGCGCCGGTGGTTCGGCTCGAGGGATTCTATTCGATAGGTAAAATAGATTGTATTTTCAATATTGTTTTTCTTATTGTTCCCCGCTTTCGCGCATTTTCTTTAATTAGCACGAAATGCGGTATGCGTGAATTTGTTTATCGTTATTCGCAGATTTACCCACGAGAGTGTTATCGTGACTGCTCCAAGTAAAGTAAAAGCTGGCACAGATCTTCAGCTACCATCGATGAGTGCACTTGTCAGCAAGACATCTAGTCAGGCGTTCTTCTTACGGATACTTAAAGTAATTGTACAGATAAGAGAAGCGGTGCGCTTAGCGAACAAGAAGAAAACCGAAACACCAGCAACTGCGACAACTGCAGCAACGGCAGCTGCGACGACGACTACGACCACGACAACGACGACAGTCGCTGTAACGACCCCTCGAACCATCAGCGTTACAGGAACGGCAATGGGAACAGCGGTGCCTGGACATCCTCAACGACAACCTCTGAAACAAGCCGCTGTCACCGAAGAACCCGTGACAGCCGATAATCTCGCGATGGACACGGCACAAGCGACTTCGGCACAGACCGAAACTCCCGAAGCAACGGTTTCACGAAACGACGAGGATAATCCGGCTCTTCCGCTTCTCAGCGAGAGTCTCGTGCTTGATAATCTCTGGGAGACTCTTAGCGCTTGTCTATTGGAACTCGAACATACGCCCGATCATCACGCCGTCCTTGTTCTCCAGCCAGCTGTCGAAGCGTTCTTCCTTGTACACTCGTCCTCTAGCACAGCATCCCGGGAACGCAATAACGAGAGTAATGCTGAGACACGCGAGGTTGTTCCGGACATGGCACCGGTCTCGCCCATTTATTCCGATAGCGAGGGTACGTCGCAGCCGGAAGCTGCGAGCACCACGTCCTGGGACATAACACCGACACCTCAGAAAGCCTTACCGTCCGATCAATTAAAGTTCCTCAAGTTTGCAGGTGAGTTTACAATTATTTTTTAACTCCGCTATTCCCGAATCTCGCTATTACGAAAATATTCTCAATGGAACGAAATTGTTTACAGAAACTCACAGAACCGTGTTGAATCAGATACTTCGGCAAACTACGACCCATCTTGCCGATGGACCATTCTCGGTACTCGTCGATCACACAAGAGTGCTGGACTTTGACGTCAAGAGACGATATTTCAGAACCGAGCTTGAACGAATGGACGAGGGCATACGAAGAGAGGAACTGGCTGTTCATGTTCGCAGAAGTCACGTTTTCGAGGATTCTTTCCGAGAGCTTCATCGTAGAAATGCCGACGATTGGAAGAATCGTTTTTACATCGTGTTTGAAGGTACGTAATTGGAGATATACGGATATTTATATGAAAATACAAAATACCATACTTAACTTATTCGAAATCGGTGTTCAGGCGAAGAAGGACAGGATGCTGGAGGTTTACTTAGAGAATGGTACGTCATCATCTCGAGGGAAATCTTCAATCCTATGTACGCTCTGTTCACCGTCAGCCCGGGTGATCGTGTCACGTACATGATCAATTCTTCGTCTCATTGCAATCCGAATCATTTGTGCTATTACAAATTCGTTGGGCGTGTTATTGGTACGTATCTAAGAGGCTTCGAAGCTCTTTTACTTTGCCCTTCGAACCGTTTCGCTTTATGTCTTATGTTTGATATTTTAATCCAAATTAAATATAGCCAAAGCGATTTACGACAACAAGCTACTGGAATGTTACTTCACGCGAAGTTTCTACAAACATATTCTCGGTATACTCGTTAAACACACGGACATGGAGAGTGAAGACTATAGTTTCTACAAAGGCCTGGTATACCTAACTGAGCACAATATATCCGAACTCGGGTACGAGCTCACCTTCTCCGCAGAGGTAACGATCGCATCTCTGATCACATTTCTCTTTGACTCGTAAAGCTTGTGCGTTTTCTCGAAAATAATAACCCCATTTTTCTAACCATCGCAACAGGTCAACGAATTCGGTGTCAACGATGTGCGAGATTTGATACCAAGTGGACGTAACATCGTCGTTACGGAGGAAACGAAGCTCGAATATATACGACTTGTGTGTCAGATGAAAATGACCGGTGCGATACGCCAGCAGTGAGTTTTTGTTTGTTAACTTTATAATTCCACCGCTCGTCTCCGTTACGATCCGAGCAACTACGATGGTTCACGAATCACGATGTTTTTCAGGCTAAACGCATTCTTAGACGGATTTTACGATATAATACCGAAACGACTGATATCGATATTCAACGAGCAGGAACTCGAACTGTTGATCAGCGGTTTGCCAAACGTCGACATCGAGGATCTGAGGACAAATACAGAATATCACAGATATACTCCAACGTCATTACAGGTAAAAAAGCAAAGAAAAATGTAGACGCTTCTAAAAAGTACGAAATTCGGAGCCCTACTTGACTCTCGTTCTGTTTTATCCACGACAGATTCAATGGTTTTGGCGTGCTTTGCGTGGTTTCGATCAAGCCGATCGTGCGAAATTTTTGCAATTCGCTACCGGTACGTCGAAGGTGCCGTTGCAAGGATTTGGGGCATTGGAGGGTATGAATGGTGTACAGAAGTTCCAAATCCATCGAGACGACCGGTCGACTGATCGTCTACCTTCGGCACACACGTGGTTAGTACACGAATTAGAGACACTAACAAAAACTCATCTTTTATGCGATCGAACCAACAATATTTTACTCAAAGCTTTGTACTAACCGTTGCGATTCGTCATTTGCAGCTTCAATCAGCTAGATTTGCCGGTGTACGAGACATACGACAAGCTGCGCAGCAATTTACTTAAGGCAATACACGAGTGCAGCGAGGGCTTCGGTTTTGCCTAAATAGCGATTAAAGAATGATATTCAAACGCACGAAGTTATTCGAGAGCGAGAGAGAGCGAGGAAGAGGAAAAAAAGAGAAGAAGCAGCAGCAAACCGTCATTATTGTTACGCATTGTTACATTCGGTTTGAGTTTAACGGGCAAACTCGTGTGCCGAAAGTAAGCCGCGAGAGATCCCTCCGATCCGTCAAGATATCGACGAAAGATGAGCGAAATAAAACACACAATAAATAATTAACAACCTGCCGAGCGGCCGAAAATGGCTGACTATATCGCTCCCTCTAACGGGTCTCGCACGACCAAAATCGGATCGGATTATATACATAATCCCAAACACGTGTATATGTATATATACTATAATGTAAAACCAGTCGAGGGTGTAATTTTACCGAGCATATCGCTCATACGACGCTATCGCTATCCCGAAATGTCAGAGTTTATTTTGTTCAAGGATGAATCACGATGATAATGCAGAGCTTAACCATGATTCATATGAATATGCGAGGCCTCGCAATGCGGGGATTTAATGGAGATTTCGCGCGCGTACGAGGTGAAAAAAAAGAAAAGGAAAAGAAAGCAAATAATGTCACGTATAAATGTAATAAAATAGGCGTCTTTGGCATGATTGAGCGAGGAAGAAGGAATTACTATAAGCCGAACAAAATGTAATATACTGCACTTGAAATTGATCAGTGACAAACACAAACTCACGCATTGTATCCGGTTCGATAGCTTCAGTAGTACGCCGGTCAAAGAGGAGAAGGGGAGATAAAAGAGACACGACCACGACGATCATTAACCACCACCATCAATGACTAAGGCGTCTTCAATTTTTTTTTCTTGAAGGCAGTATATAAGAGCGAAATGAAAGTCATTGGAACATGAGCGAGAAATACAGAGAGAGAAAGAGAGAGAGAGAGAGAGTACGAATGGATGTGTGTGTGCAAATTTGAGTGATTGGTGAAGATTTACTAAACGAGACAGCGAAGAGCCTAATAGAAAAAGAAAACAAACAAGAAAAATAACAGCAACAATGAGATATCACATCACAATATCCACATTATGAACGGTATCCTGTCCCTGACAGATGTATGGTTGTACACTATTAGTATTAATAATTATAACTAATTTGTAATGCATAGTAATACTTTTTAAGTAATATCATTTTAATATTAATCTTTCGAAATGTGATGTCAAACGAAACAAAAGAAAAAAATCAAGAAAATTGTAATTGTTTGTCCCCTCGATTCTAATTAAATAAAGTTTACAGTTGAACCGAACATCATGATCCACCAAGTTAGACGAATGAGAGAAGATAAACCGATGGAAGGAAAAAAAAGCTAGTGGTCGATAATTCGATAACGATAATGCCACATACTATAATGTCGCTTTACCTGTGGGGGTCCCCTTTGGAAATTGTTATGAGGTTGTTGCTTAAGAATCTCCGAAATAAACTAATGTTGTGTCTCTTATAAACACTTTGCTCTCTCGTTTTGGCTCCAAATTCCTTCGCCCTCAAAACATTAACAAAACCTGCCCATGATGTCGTACCTTGTTGTGTCTAAGAATGTGCGTCGGATAACAAGAAAATATAGATATATATTTTTCAGATTTACAAGAATTAACATACGTAACGTAAGACCATTCTTCTTTTTTTTGTCGCCAACGCAATTGATTGTGGATTATTGACTGTAAAGACCAATCCACAAGTGAAAGCAACAGGCATTCACGAATCCCTCGACTAGACTGTGCACCTCATTTACACTAAACGGTGTTACCGTCAGTTCGGCCGATTTTCGATACACCGCATAAAGCTCCTTGAACAGAATAAATACAATAAAAACATTAACGATATACAAAAAAGCTTGCACATTTGTCTCATTGTTTTATCTCAATCATAACACTCCCTCAGCGAGAAAGTGGAACCCGGAGTTTAGAATGTTCACCGTCTTTTAGAGGAATATTTGTAACTGACGCGATGTACCAAGGAAACAATGTGGAAATTTTTTAATTTGCACAGTTTTCGTTTTTAGTTCCAATTGAATAATTCGTAGGAGCTACAGATTCAAATGTTACATGATTTTAACTAATTTTGAATTAATTGCAATCTTGATTTTTTTCCAACAGTTTTTCCTTCGTTAAAAGAGCAGAAAAAAGAAAGATCCTTTATTACAAGATATTTCAGTGATTATCTATACCTATTACATACGAATAAACAATTTTGCATACTAACTCCTCGTGAAGTTTGAAGATCGATCGTGAGCATCATGAAAGCTTGTAGATAACTCGGATGAAGAATAAGATGATGTGTGACACTGCCATCGGATGTGCTGAATTGTTTATGATGTTCCTGATATTTGTTTTGCAAAACTTTGGCTAATCCTTGATACCAAGTAATCGGTTGGTTAAGGAGAGGGTCGAGTCTCGAGTCGAGAGAAGAGAGGGACTCGACACGCGCAAGTAATCGAAGTTCCATAAATTCTGCATAACTCATCGTTGTCTTGTTCTCCAAGAGTTTATTCCAAAGTAGATGAGTTCTGCAATGTACAGTACCACGTTCTATCATATCGGTGATATGTTCGCGAGCTGCCCGAGCTTGCGTTATTATCAGCTGTTGCATGAGTTGTTCGTGAGACGAGTAATAGCCAAGATAGTTAATCGATTCTTGATGAATTTGTACAGGATGAGAAGAGCTCGTAGCATCAGGAATCATAGATGTTACAGCGTTTTGTATGAGCGAGCTCGGTACCGGCGGTGGTGTTGGTGCTGAAATTTGATTTGCCTCTCTCTCCTCCTCCGGTTGTGAATTCTCGTATCTCGTCAAATCCGTCGATTCCTGACTACCCTCGTCAAGTCCTGACAACGTGCTCGCGACTGTAGAACTTTTTCCCGCCGCTGTACTCGAGCTTTGAACGGTTGAATTAGACTCGGAACAATTATCACTGTGTGAACTCGATTCGGATTTCGGAACATTGTACACGGTGCGAAATTTGCCGAGTTTGTTGTTCTCAACTTCTCTCTTGGGATACAATTCTCTCTTGCTCGTCAACATCAGATAGTATTTTAGGGTAATCTCGGATTTTTCAATGTGAGGCGGCTGTTCGAGACGCGATACGATCAGAGCAACGTCGAAATCGTCCGTGTACTTGGTATCTTGAGCATCGCAATAACTGACTAGAGGTGTACTCTGTAGACGAACGAGAACGTATTCACTATCGCGCGAATCGAGGCATTCGTTCCCCATACCGAAGACTTGCATTCCGTAGATTTTCTCGTGGGAGAGAAGATACGAGTAGAGAGTGTGAGCCGGAGTCGTAAGATTGGTCACGGTCACGACATCTGAGTAAAAATCATTTAAAAATACATGTACACACTGTGCGTGGCCCTAATGAGGGTGAAACAAATACAGGAAGACAACGTACCACTGCAGACAAGATTTCTCGCGTAATTCGGAGCTTTGCTGTAGTATTTGACGAAATCATCGAGAAAACGTGTGAGATGATAACCGTGCTGCAACGACCATTGGTCAGTACCGGCGATGTACGAGTGAATGCAACGAAGATGAAAATCATATGTGAACGAGTGAAGATGCATATTAATTTTTATCTTGTCACAGGCATCGACGAAACTCAGCATGAACTGCGAAAAGTAAAACCCACAAACAATCGTTACCCTTCACATCCGTTTATACGCACAAAGTCGTTAAATTAGGTTTATAATTGCCTGATTGACTAGAGCGCTACTGGCTTTCGTTTGAAGCCGGCTGCATTCGACAATACGAAGCTTAACGATGAAAAATGGTTCGGCGAGATGAATTTCGAAGAGAAGAACACCACCGAGCATCGATTTTTCCAGGTAACAGGAGTGATTATTACTTTGCTCTCCCTCGCTGTAACAAACGAATTTAACAATTAAGTATTTTGTAGAAATGAGGTAATTAAAAAGATCAAAAGGCGTTTCAACTTACTTCTGTCGCACTCCGTCAATTAGCACGGGATTGAATCCTAAAACTTGCAGATACTGCTTATAATCGGATAGCATGGTCGCGCAGAGTTCCTGATGCCAAGTGGTCAATACACTGTCATTGCTGCTCGTTCCAGTCCCGATTCTCCAGGGATTTTGCTGCGACAATTGCTGCTGTCCGAGAGTGGATGGAAAGGCCATCGAAACCGGGGTCAAAGAATGATCTCGCGTAGCTGCAGACTGCAATCTCCATTGTGATAGAAAGAGGAGCGGCGTATGACAGTAATGAATGAGACGCGAGTGTTGTTTAAAAGCGGACAGATTGATCGACGATATTGGAATATTCGGTGCAGAACTTCGGCTTTGCCACATTGCGTACAATCTCGTGAGTTCCTCTGAAGAATAAAAGAAAGACAAGTTTTATTTTGATGTTATCACTCATAGAGAAAAATAAAGTTTATGTTTAATCAAATTGAAAATAACAAGGAAGTAATATGCATATTTTTAACATGTTAATTTTTTAATAAAGTTGTGAATTGTTATAATTGTACCTCTAAACTTTTTTTCACGATGATGCACATCCTGGAGATCGTAGGCAGCTTTAACCACAGGATCAACGATATTCTGTGGATAATGAGGATTTGGTTTTGCATCTCTCAGTGCCTGACCTGCAATCCGATCCCAGGTGTGCTGGACAGTGCCGACTTTGCCAGGATTTTGAGAACGATTACCCATCCGTGACCATTCTTTGCCATCAACATGAGGAAACTTTGTTAGGCTCTCGATGTCTGTGATCTGACACAGTTGGGAACCACTCTCATCTCTGTGATAAGATCGCTGAATCGGCTGGTGATGAAATATCCCCAATTTCTGCATGATTATATTGGTAAACAGAGTAGATCTCGAGGATAGCCACGTACCCAAATTAGTTGCTTGTTTAATAAGCTTCTCGGATCTCTCCTTCGACCAGTTGTACATGTACAGAACGAACTGTAAATATAAAAGAGAATTTGATGCGATTAATATAAGATAACAACCATTTTTCAAATAGTTTCAACGTTATAGGGACGTTTCTTTTTTCTTGCTTTTTTCGTTTTTACTTATTCGTACATTATCGTTCTGCACTTTGGCTAGAAGCAATCGTTGCCTCGGTATAAATCTCGTTTCCTGTATCAATGGATTGAACTTCTGCAACAGTTTCTGATCTGAAAATATTTCACAAATGTTCACAAAGAATATAAATTCCATTTCTTATCGGCTATTTTCATTTGAATCGTGTTCACGTACGAAAACGGTAGAATACCTTTTGAAACGAGCAATTCTGGCTCGACAGTTTTCCCAAAAGTCGATTTCCATTGATGAAAATTTCTCCCGACTAGAATTGATTTGATGTAAGTCTCTCGAGTATCCTTCGCCAAGTCACAAGGTACGTAAACGAGCGGTTGAACCGAACCGTCGGTCGTAACAACGGTAGTTCGTCTGCTCTCGTCGCCTGTCCAAGCTTCCGTTGAATTGAAAGTCAACCAACCTTCGGATGGCAAAACTTCTTCGACGACGAAAGGCTGACGACTGCGAAGCACGAATGCTCGAGTTGAAGTGTCAGGGGCATTGGCACGCACGAGATTTTGCAGTTCCTTGACCATGGTAGGGATCGAATGTCTGTGTTGGAGATTCACCGTGTGTTTTTTCACGGACGATACGCCCATATCCAGAGCATATTGAAACCAGTGAGCGAGGGTCGTGTGATAAATTTCGTGCAAATTTCCCTCCTCACCACGGTCGTATCTGTTCAATTCTACCTCGTAATCTTTCTCCTCTTTGTTCTCGGATTTTTCCTGAATATTATCATCCTCGATGGGCACTGGTATCGTTAGAGCAGTTGGCAGAAGATTGTACTCGGTTATGAGATCCCAAGTCGCGTGTTTTATAGCCGCGCGCAGTTTATCGACGAGAGTCTCGAGATTGACTCTTCCCTGTTTCCAAATTCGGAACTCTATCGGTGCACCGGGCACGGATGATGCGCGATTCTCGCCCTCGTATACCGAGGTCGAGACGATCGTCTCGAAGTCTCGTATTCTCAAAAAAGCTGGAAAATCACGTTTTTCCGTAACAGTCTCGTCGACAATCGAATCGGATATCGCTAGAGCTATACAAGCTATTCCACGACTGCCGCTTGACTGACTCTGATTGTAGAGAAATATATCATTCTCGGCTACTCTAAGGCTCGAACCTTCCGGTTGCGAATAATCCTGAAGATGATAGTGCGCCCTTGGATCGGTATATTTGGGTATGTACAAAAATTGTAGAATATTTTGACGTAGATAAAACGCCAATGCGTCCATGTGGGACAAACAGTGAGGCTGCACGGAAATTTGTACATAGCTCTCGGGGGGTCTGTAGGGTTTTTGTATAAAGTGCACATCGGCAGGTGTAAGCTTGCACATTGGATTACGACCGAGCATTACCGATAGTACTTCGAGTACCGCGTCGTCTAATCTGTTCTGCAAAACTTGAACCAATTCTCGTCGAATTTCCATGCCAGGCTCGGATATTCCATGTACCACAAGAACTATCGAGTCGTCGGATTTATTGAGATAGTCCGAATCTTTTTCACCGAAAGATCTGACTCGCGGCCTCGTGTCAATGACTCTCGTATGATCGACTCGTAGACTCGTCGCTCGAGTCTGAGAGAGAGACGCTACGCTGCTGCTTCGCGACACCATCAAACGTTCGTCGCTCTCCGATAATTTATTCTGCAGTGGTTTTCCATTGCTCGTCTGTTCGTGAAGACGCAGATAGAATACGTTGGCTTTGTTCTCGCGATAAACGAACATGTTGCTACGATTATTCACCGAGAAACGAGTGAGAACTCCGTGCAATGCTTTGATTCCTCTCGAGAGTCCGGAACGTCCGGGACCAGTTTTCAAGTGAGGATGAAGATAGAACGTCACTTCCCAAACACCGGGACAACGAAACATTCCTGGAGTCGTGTTGACCCCGTTTTCGTTACTCGGCACTAATCCACTCGACTCGGTACTCGATTCACCCCGCCACGCGTTATCTTCGTGCGACTCCGCTTCCAACAAAATATCGCAATTTCTCGTGTCGTTAAGACTCTCGAGCAACAAATACTGATTGACTCGACGGCATATCGCTGTTATTTGGGCTACTACCATTTTCTGCACTTGACGATATCGATCTACCTCGGACGAGACGAATTCGAGAAATCTGTAAAGAATTATTTTATTTAAAAAGAAAATTAATATAAGATCGAGCAATAAAAACGAGAAAAATCATGTATTCGGTTATTTTGGAGGAAAATGTGGAAGTTTTACGAACCTGCAGTGGAAGTAAACATCAACGTGATCGTCCTGGACTTGGAGAATGAGCCAGAAATTTGGTAAAAGAGTTCTACGTTCGTCGAGATCGACTAGCCAGTTGCAATCATCCTCGGAGTTGCTGCTGTCGCCTTCATACCCATCGTCAGTACCGGGACGGCCATCGCCTATGCTCGAAATCTCTGAATTACATCCAGGTGGATCACCGGAGTCTTGTTTGCTCGTTCGACTATTCGCGTCGTGGGACGTACTCGCAGGATCGTCAATGTCCACGTACATACTCGCTGTTTTTATGGAAAATAAATAAAATTCGTTAATATCACAGAGATTGTTCAGGCATTATAGATACTGAAGGCTTCGATGGTAACTCTACGTTTTTCTCAAACTCACGTTTATCTTCTCTATCCGTTCGTTCCTCGTTCTCGTTCTTCAAAGATTTTCCATATTCTTCGTGAAAATCGATTTCGGCTGTTATCGTATTTTTCACCAAATAGAAAAAGCTCGGCGTTTGTTGAATGGAGTAACGATCGATTTGAAGATTTTTCAATTCCTCGTAAAACTTTGGCGAGCTGTTTATCGACGAATAAACAAAGTGTAAGGGTACTTTGTCCCTGTGACAACTGGCACGATCGTTAGAATCGGAAACGTGCTGGGCGACAAATTTCAATGTTTCCTCGGTTGGCGGTGATTTGTCGAGAAGTGCTGTAGCCGTTTCGTCTTTGAGAAGCCACTCGATCTCCGTAGTGAGATTTGAGATCGCGTGATGTTGATGCAACGGCAGATGAGCTATTCTTTCTCTGACGGGTTCGTTCTCCGAGATTTGCGTATCATTGCCAGGACTGCTTTCGCTTTCAGTACGTGCGCTGCCGGCTGGTGAAGCGCTACGATACGAGGTTGTTCTAAGAGCATTACCACGCTCGAGATTGATCTCCAATACTTCTTTCGGAAGATTAAGACATATTATATCGAGAGTTATCTTAAGTTCGTCGGAATTGCACTCGTGATATTCCTCGAGACATTCTCGAATTTCCGTGAGACACGTGGGCATTAATTTAACAGGTGTACTCGAGAGCGTCGATCTGACGTGAACGGAACAGCTCAATTGAAGAAACAACGGTTGTTCCTTCGTTCTACCGATATCCTCGCGCAGGTCGCTTATCAGCGATTCCGTAGAATCGTAACAGGGTCTCTTGGTATCGTCGTGGGGTACGTTCGTAACGGGCCACGTTGCGTTGGTAACCTGATTCGCTTTGCCCGTAGGATTGTCCATTTTGCAGTCGATCGTCTCGGAATGAAAGGTAAAACCTTCGAGATCGTCCTCGCTGTCGGATCTCTGATACTTCATTTGATCCTGCAACAATCTTTCGTTCAACTCGTCTATAATCGATACGCGCGCAATTTATACCCAAGATTTTTCTAACCATTCTATCGGAATTGTGCGAAGGCGAGCAGTAATAAAATTCGGGATGTGCGGGTACGGGCTCGAACGCTACGGTTATTATACGTCGAAATTTTTCTTTTATGAGATTGTGCAACGGTTGAGCATCGACGCATACGGAATTCAAGAGATTCGAGCTCCATTCGTCCTTCGGCGAACCACCGAGATGTCTGCACACCGTCTGCAAATAATCCGTAATGTTTATCTCGATGAGTGCCTCCTCGCACTGTTCGACCGCAGCTTCCATATCCTCGTACGAGAGCGGTAATTGCAATGCCAGAGATTTGTACGCAGCGACGACGTAGCAGTGGCAATGAGCGAGGCTGAGTAATTTGCAATGTTCGACGAGACTTCGTTGATCTGAAAAATCAAACGTGTCATGTATACAAGACACGAAAGAACGTTGATTAAAAATAAGAAATCTTTACGAAATTAACGTCGTTGGGGCATTTACCGTTCGACAGATTATCGGAATCTTCGCTCTTCGGCTCAGGCGACGTGGGTTTTGCATCACCGCCAGTTTTGAGATTGATATACTCTTCCCGAACTTGTTCACCAAGAGTAAACGTGTGATCCTCGTAAGTATCCTTGGCCTTCGAGGATTGTACCTTGTTGACCAATATCTCGATTAGCAATGAGAGTGAACAGTCGTAAACGTAAACCGGTAGTATCAAACGTGGTTTCGAGCTACCGGAAAGAACGTTACGACGTCTTTCAATTTTCGGCGTACTCTCGGCAGTAGTCGTCCGACTGGAAAAATTTGATTCGAATGCATCAGTTCGAAAATCATGCGACAGTCTAGGCTGTCTCGAAGTTTCGGGACCAAATGGAAATTCGCTTGGTCTTTCGTCGATTATAGTGCGAATCGGCGTGATAGCTTCGAGAAGATCGCTGGTTTTGTCAATTGTCACGATATCGTCGTCGTTCTCGCAAGATGACATCATTGATTTGACGTCCTTGTCGGAAGCTGGCATGATCGTGACGATCACGTGAGTCACGCTTACACCCTTGACGAAACATCTCCAACGGATCCCTTTTCGTACTTTTTCGTCTAAAAAATATCGTGAGTCTGAGTAGCTTAGCAATATTTATATCCTGTGTGTATCTAATCTTATCATCGTTTCATGAATCCAAATTTTTACCTAACGGGGAGAATGGTAACGATGGTCCATCGTCGCGAGGTCTTCCTAAAAGCATTTCCGTAAATCTCTGAGATTCCCTATCGCTGAATATGAGCTCTTTGTTGTGAAGACGTTTCATGTGATCCAATAATATATCCATGAGAATGCTATTGGCATCGTCTCTCTCGTCGTCCGTGTAATTTGGACCTGATAAATAGAATTCCATCGATCACGTCGCTCAGTGGTAACAACGATGAAAAAGGTGACGACTAATATATATATTTTCGGACCATCGGCGAACATGGAGTACAGAAGTTCGGCCTGATGACATTTCGGCAATATGCTCAGGGTATCGAAATTAAAAAACATGGGGTGGATTCTCTGATCGTTGATGGGTAAACCCTCGAGGATACCCTCGGATATCGCGGGTTGTCTCGTATTTCTGCAGCTCGATAGCCGACCATTATTCTGACAGTATTGAGAGCCTGGATACTGAAATCCGTTGTTAATATCAGCACCGTTCTCGCTCGGTTCTATCTGACTCAGAAGGCTCAGGTGTTCCAACGTGAGAAGAGCATTGATACATTCTTCGTCGACCAGCGATATCTGCGAAAAACGTATATAATAAAGAAACTAAAAAAAAAACAGGTAGAATATGATTTTCATAATTTATCATCGTTATAAAGGAATTAACACAATAGACAAAAAATGATGTTGACCAAATAGCTCAGGACCAAACATTTCAAACGAATCTTTATTTTCCAAAAATTGACGCTCTAATTTACAATTAGCGAGCCACAACATGCTTAATCAAAGGTGAGAAAAAATAAACACACACGCTCTTTAAAGATGAGATAAAATGCAACTTGCACACTGCATTCTCGTATACTTCGCAAATCACAAGCTTTCTCTACAAACAAACATTTTGAGCCAGCCTCGCTTGTAGGACAGATTTGTGATTGGCGAAATTAACGAAGAAACAATTTTTGTTATTGCTACAAACTAAAATATATAATTTTCACCGTGCCTATTAACAAGCTTTAATTTAATAATTAAAATACATTCGTGATCATTTCGTACATAATTGCATCCGTCGTCGATTATCAGCTCGTATCAGATAATTCGTATATTTACAGTTTTATGTTTAAATTTAGCGTATAGAAAGATGTTATCAATTTTTTTTATTTCGTCAGTGTTGATTATCCTCAGGGATCGAAAGTCGTAGTTGCGAAGGTGCCCGGAATAAGTTGGAGGAGTTGAATCTCACTTTAAAACGAAGCGTAGAGACCACTTCTCCACTTGAACCATGACGCCTGATATAACAGATATTGTTTTCTTATTCTCCACCCTTCGATCGGTAAACGAAACGCGTTCTAGACGAAGAAGATGACAACGACGCAGAAGAGGAAGAGCGACGATGTGCCGGACCACCTTGAGCTGGAAGAGTTAGATCTGACAAGTACCCAGAAAGTGGAGCATCAAACTCACTGCCTAAATCTTCACTTCCAACTCAAGGTCGAACGGAAAATACGACGAGGAGGAGATGAATCTCATCGTCCTGGCACCAAATCAGCGAAACGATGAAAACTTCGAAGATGAGGAAGGCCCGTTTTCTTTCGACAATCACAAAAACACCGAAACTCGTGGTCGAACTTAGGAAAGTGGACACACCGATGACTGATTTCCACCTTTTTTTAATTCACTTTGTAGACTTTTATTTAAATACTCGATGATCTTTGAAAAAAAATGAATTTTCAAACACAACTAAATGCAACGAATTGACAAAAAAAAATTATTTGAAACGCGTCGTTTAACGATCTTCTATGTTATAGCAGAGCAGTCATCGCTGTCTTCACTCCTACAACCAGATTTTCGTCTTTCGTCCAATATATATTCCGTTCTCTTCCGTGATTTTGGATATCACGGAAAAGACGAATAGGTGCGTCCAGCAGGAAACGAAGTGAGGCACTGGCCTCGGAGAGTTCGGTCCCGGTGTACAAAAAAAGCTAATCCGATAAACTAACAGGCCCAAGAGACACGCTGGGCCCTATATATACCTGGAGACGAGCGAGAGAGAAAGAAAGAAACTGATAGGGAAACCCCGTCCTAGGTCTCTCATCGATATCCAAGCCCCACCCTGATAACGATAACGACGCGAGCTCCAGACAAACGCATGTGTGACCAATCCCTGCGACGAGGATTTTTCGGGCAATCGTATTGTTGTAATCCGTTCGAAGAATGCGCGAGCGTAGATTGGCGATTGAGGAAGACAAAGGTGGTGTTGCAAAACACCGTTAGACCGGAGACGGATATTTGCACTTCAAATTTGAAGAGAACGAACAACGACAAAAACTCAGCCTGTGTAGAATCAACTATTTGCACCGTCCGAGTGTTCGTCCGCGTTATCCAACGATATCACAACGATAGCGAACGACTCGTCTATGTTTTCTCATCGATAACTTTGAGGCTCTATCGAGCGATCTAGTTTTTTTCTTCTCCTTCTTTTTTTCGCGGTTCGAGACGAACGTCTTTCAACACAGATCTAAGAAAAGCTTTTGTCATCTATCGTGTCGAGTTTCCACTAGTTTTATCCGCGGTCGTTCGTGACGAATACCATCACCGAAATGTACATCGAGAAGGTAACGTCGACAAAAGAGAGGGGGATATCTCGCTCATCGATTGACAACCCGATGAAAATGATAACGTTAGCGACTACAGATTTCGCGATTATTCCGTTTCTTTTTTCGTAAAAATAAAACTTTTTCCTCGTTACGTTGCAAGCGAGAGCAAAAGACTTTAGAGTGTTTTAGTTCGCGGTGTGCATGATGCGAGTGTCTTCGGTGATGTTATCAGTCGGTATCACCAGCGCGACGACGTCTATCACGGTATCGTGGCACCTAGAATTATCGTCGGCTTTCAGATACGATCTTCTCGACTTCTCCAATTCACTCGAGATTCGACGAATGCGAGGGAGTTGCGACAACGTTGCGACGGAGTTTTCGACGAAGAACAATCACCCCGGAGATCAAAGATTGGTAATCTCGATAAATCCCTGGAACCTGTTGAGAAGCACGTCTTGTAAAATGGAACGGCAAACGGGTTCGAAAAATGTCGTTGATTCCTCGGAGAATTTTCGAATTATATCGAGGCCATTGGAGAGTGAAAAAGAAATGACGAGAGAGCAACACACACACATACACAACATACGCACACATTTTTTCCTCGGTATCTCTGACCAATGTTTGCTGAGTAAGATAATGGACATAGAAGCCCCCGCGCGACAAAATAAACCACTTCAGAAAACGCCTCGTAGCCCTCACGTACCTGAGGATGATCGTTATTTTTTTTCTTTCTCGTGTTTTCTGATTACGAGAAAAAATATCAGAGCCCGCTTTAGATAAGCAAGCCGTGGTTATAGCGGGGTAGGAGAAGAGAAGGTCGTCGAAAAAAAATGATTTCGTCGAAGAGACGATAGTCCATCCTTTTCGTCTTTGAAACGCTCGATTCGCACTGTGGGTGAATAACTCACAGAGATACAGGTGAAACTTGAGCGAATTGCAAAACTCACTTGTCGGATACGCTGATAAGAATTTGGAATGGTGAAAGGCGCGGGATAATCAGTATACACAGTGAATCAGAATTCGGGGCCTGTTCTAACCATCGAAATTATCATTTTTTTACAGACGTGGATCGCGATCGATATTCGTAAAGAAATTTATCGCAAAGATTATTATTCGCGGATCGAAGGTTCGATTATTTCTACGAGTCTTGATTTGTATCCGTTCCCAACGATCTTTGTTAATTAGTTTCTCCTATAATTTCACTTTTAAATCGACTTAACATTTATTCATAGTTTTTAATCGATATAGTTATTCGTAATATTGATGAAAAAATATATGTTTTAAGAAAATTATACTTCTTTCGATTATCATAATTTTTTTCTCGATCACCGAAGACGGGTTCAAGGAACATAACGATTCTCGATCACCGTGTATACGTCTGTGCAAGTATTGATCCTAGATATCTTATCAGCGTTTCAGAGGCTTGGGTTTTTGAAAAATACGCAGAAAATCTTATCGATTCGAAGCTGGACGAGTATGACCGTCGAACTTTCGTCGCTCGATCGATCAATCACGCGATTCGAAATAAGCGCGACGATCGACGACGGATGCAACGGCAGAGGCGATAACAAATAATAAAAAAAATTAAAAAAATGTTGAGATCTACGACGTTATTGGTAATAAATAAATAGTTATCGAGAATTGACTCACCGCGTCTGGCAACTGATGATAGCTGAGCCTGTGCATATATGATGCGGTAGGTTGCGTGGGCAATTTTGCCTGTCCGCATTGCGGCTCGATCCATACTTCCGTGACTATTTGAAAATCTCCACTACCCTCGTTATCTTCATTTCCGGCTTCGCCATCAGCCGTGCCTAAATCGTTGAAATAATTTTTTTTATTTCTAGCTCTCTATATCGTTGCGATAGAAACTTCTTGACAAATAGATTACGTACCCTCGTCGGTCTCCTCGTCAGAATCGCTGTCACGATCTAAAGTTGGATTGGTGATAACGTGAGGTGGAAATAAAATGTATTGAATGGTACACGGATGAACATTCTCGGTGGATCCTCGTAGTTGTACCTCCATTACCATGTTTATTATGCCAGCCGATGAATAAGCAAAGCTGAAACCTTCTGCCAAACGCATTCTGCGGATGATGGCATTAAATTACCCCTTGTACATCGATTAATCGATCGAAGCACAATTTATTTATGTTTATTCTATTTTTATCTTGATTATTAGAAGTAAGACTCTCGAGAGTCTTCTTCGGTGCCTTGCGAGTAGAAAAGAAAAGAAAATCTTCTTTCTAGGAATCGAACGAGAGAATTTTCAAATATACTTACTTGGTTATCGTCGAAAGAATCCTGGCGATCGCCGTGGTATTGAGTCGAGGAAGTACGATCCCCGGAATCGTTTGAACTAGAGGTTTTTTCACATTCCAGAGCCATCGACTGTGATAAAGATATCTCGACAGTGTCGTCGTCAATACACCGCCATGAATTTGCGTTCCTCTGGTCGGTACGGGTTGCGTACCATCGGGAAATATAACGGTATTGAGATCGGTTGGCATGCGCTCGTAACGAATGAGAATTCTCTCGAGTGCTTTGTGAATAATCGTGCAACACGGTATCTCGTTTTGTTCGGTCGGACGATTCGGTAGTGTCAATTTGGAAAGTCTCTCGAGAAGATCGACAACGACATTGTGACGAACTACACCCTCCGTGCCACCGGAAAAGGCGACGTTCAGTACGACGCAGAGAGCTTTGCAATTTATTCGTATCACGGAAAACGATACCGGCGGTTTCTCGATCTCTCGATAGATGAATTGCACGTAAGTATGATTCTCGACGAGAACGAACGTCGACCAATTCTTCAGCATCGCATAGAGCACAGCTGCGGCTTGACGACACTGAACGCATTGAAATCTACCGCTTTGGTTTGCCTGATGAAGATAGCGCGGAAGTGGTCTGTCGTGCGAGAGAATTAATGTGATTTTTTGCGAATGCATCCATCTTGCCCACTGTTGAGGGTCTAACGAAACAACGGGTTGCCAAATCTTGCCGAACTGTGGACATGCCGCCTCGCTGCGAAATAACGAGAACAATAATCAATTATGGGACGCGTGAGAAATATGTCGCCTTAACCCTTTGCCCGTACCACATACGAACAAATAGCCCAGATCTTCGTTAAAACTCATCAGTCAAAGGGTTATAGATTCATCGTCGATAAATCACTCACCTCAGTTGAATCGTGTTCGCGGCAGAGGGATAAGAAGGCAAATAAAAAACCGGCATTCCACTTCTGATAGTATCGGGGACGTTGTACCAGGTCCAGCCCAGTTCGGGAAACCAGCTAAAGTGCGCGAGCATATTGTCGTTTTCTGTAAGCGCCGCCAAGGTAGACCAGAAACGGGAAACGACGCTTTGACGATACTGAGACTTGAGAGGCTTCTTCGAAAGGCACGTAATGTCGTGAAGAAATTCGTACGGGGCTAAGAAGTAACGATGAAATAACGATTTATCTATGCCAGAATATGGGGAAAGTAACTTGAGGTAACTTTTTTTTACCTTCTATGGTGATCGTGTATTGTATGGTGTTCGTTGCAGCGTGAGATTTAGCGGGCCAAACGGTCGACGTGAGGTATTCCAGATAAACATGAGTTTTCCATGGTAGCATAAAGCAAATTTCCAAAAAACCATCTCTAATGGAGACTCTCTTTATGAGATAACCATCGCGCAATCTACAACATAACAGACTGCTCAGTGTACACGTGACCTTGTCGTCGATCTGCTTTTTACGCAATAATTGAGGTCGTTGGTGACCGTAAAAGAGAGAATTTCCAGTACGCCAGACATTCAAACCGGCAGAAGTTTCGCAATTTTCGTTACGATAGAGTTGCCAGCAGAGAAAACTTCGATGATACATGTTCATCTCGCCACCGAATGCCGGTATCTGTACAAGAGAAAATATAATTCAAGAATCGATCAGAGTATTCGGAAATTTTAAGAAACGAGAGAAATACCGAAAAAAACGTACAACTTGTGGAACCATGGGCATGTAAGTACCAAGTGTAGCTGTGGCTATGAAACACAGCAAATCTTGATACGGCACGAGACCGTTGGCACAATGAGGATGATAGGCGCTACCGAGATGTATGAAACTACAGGCAACGGTCGTCGCACGCAGTTGTTGAACTACGGAATCGAGCACATGAATATCCGCTACTCCGACGATACCGTCGGAAATGACCACCAAATCTACAATTTAAATATATAGTAAAGTATCGATGAATATAATTAAAAATCACGTACATCTTTTTTATATATTTTTCTTTATTCTTACGAGCACAACTGTGTTCTGGCAGTAAGGCAAGCGCCAACATCCCATATCGTAGCATATTAATGAAGCTAGCTTCGGGTGAGACCATAGTAATATTAATCATGGAACTAGGGCCGTTTATTCCCATATTACTACCGGTTTCCTCGAAGAGTCCTCCTACGAGTTGATCGCTCTCGGCTTTCATCGCCTCTAATTGTTGATTAGCCATACCCGTTACAGTTGCGATTTTTTTCTCCAAAAAGTTCAATTGTTTCTCTATAAACTGCAGGAGATAATCGACATTTTCCGTGTTTATCAGCCATCCCTGAACCAAAACCTGTTGAGCAGGATTGGTGAAAAATGGAGTGTGCACTATCACAGTCACATGAATTTCTGGTCTCATCGGACGATTTCTGCTACCTGGAACCGTAAACTATCGTCGTGCGTGAGAAATTAACTTGATGTCTAAGCACAATTTTAAATGTAATACGTATTTAAAAAAATACTCACTGGCTTTGCTATATTTTCTAAAAAACGTTTCGTCGCTATATAAACTTCATCCATTACTATTTCTCCATGTTGAATATCCTGTAATTATTTGGAAGATATTTAAAAAATAGTCAACGATCGTTTTATTTTTTACACGAATCATTATCGTTATTATTGTTATTAAAAACTTACTACTGTCCCCAAGGATGGACTAAGATCTAAGCAAAGTACTATCCGATATTTGTGAGCGAGGAATATGACTCCGGTCGATTTTGTGACCTTGTACTGGTACAAATGGCTAGTTTCAATGCTCCAGGAAGCTGGACGACTTCTAGGTAGGACTGAAACGATTTCCAACTCCGGTGCCTCTTCATTTTCTATGCTAGGAAACTGTATACACACAACAGTATCCAAATGCTCGAGTATCCACTGCGCTCTGACATTACGTGATATCGGAAAGCCGTTTTTCATTAGAAGGAATACCGTCGCTGCCTCCAAGACAAGTTGTTCCTTGGAAAAATAATATTATAATTTTATTTTCAAATACACAAATATTTTTTAATGTGAGAATTCGGAAGTTTGGTTACCTCGTCCTCGGGGCTGTCCATAATGGTGTTTTAAAAAAACGGCACGATTTACATGAAGTCCATGATACGTGAGAACGTTATTCACTTTTGGGAGGGAGAGGCTGATTATATTATTTTGCATTCAACGTCGATGTTGTTTTTGTATTATTGGTGAAATCGTATTCGTTCCACGTGTATAAGTCGATTTCAGTCACTCTCGAGAAAATAATAAATAAAACATAACCTAACAACATTGTGTGTACAATGCGTATGGCATCAACACGATATGCATATAGGTCTATCTCATACGTAAATATATACATGTATACGAACTGTTCGATGACACTCCGAGTGCACGTGCGTGTTTGTCAAGAACGCATTTACGAAAATCAGCACAAAGTCCCGATTATCATTGTCGTTTTAATAAACTCCCGCAAAATGTTTTATAAACTTCTAATGCGAATAGAACGGATGCGTACTTTGATATGCTAATAATGGATCACTGATACTTGCTAAGTTGTGAATTACGATATTGAACACGCATTGCGTTTCTGGAAGTGTTGCACAAGATAACCCGTCATGTCGAAAAATGCTCACTTCAATGTGTCTCGCGGTTGGAGTGACGAAACACAGCTTGCCCGGCGACAAAAACACTGATTTATAATCGCATTTGTAATGCATTCTGAGCAAGTGGCACATTCACAGCTGACACAATATACAAGTGTGTAATACACATCGTAAAGCGCAAAAATAAATCGCGGCGGGAAACCTTTGGGCTTTTTTTCACCATTCTACCAGATTCTCTGTATATATGAATATTGCGTCATTCACGCAAGTTCAGATGGCGCCAAACTAAAAGATGGTGCGGAAAGCGCATTGCTTGATACACCATCAGGTGGCGCAGCATTTATGTTTTTGTTACAGAATTGAGCTGGGAAGTCCGCACCGCTCAGGTAAAGTGTTCGTAAGTGCGTGACATGCACGTAACACTGATTTCAAGCTAAGTCGCTTGCAGCGCTCGCAGTGTTATAGATACCAACTACAAAAAACCGTACGAAGAGCTTCATAAGCTTTGCACTTCCATGGTCTTACTTGTTCTCTCCTCGAAGCTTTAACTTTTCCCCGAGCGTGACGAACTTCCCTGCTCATTTCTGATTCGTAGAAAAATGAATATCCGGAATGCAGCATTAGCTGTTGTTTGTTTTGGAATTTATACTTATCGGTAAAATTATACCATCGGCTTACTTGATATTTGGACGCTTTTGTCAATGAGAATAAAAATAATCCGGAAAAAGAAATTGGCAAGAGTGCCTAATCGGATTGAGTAGTTTCGGGCCTGTGTGTAATTTGGAATGTTAGCAAGTGGGCAATTTGAAGGCTCGTTATTGCGGGCAGTCTCTTCGTCGAGCGTCGGCTATCGCAAAATTCCACAGCGATACTACAAAAAATAATAAAAATTCATGATGATTGCCAAACAATATTTTATCGAAATAACTACGGTTGCCTCGTATCGATAAAAGAATCATGAAGGAGGTAGCGTCTTTCGTAGCGACATATATTGCTACGTGAAACGCTGACAGTGTAAGACCTTCAAAATGATGGACGAACCGGCGTCTGATTCTTTGTTATTCTACGATGACGAAGACGATTGCGATGATTGCGACGATCATCAGATAAACGAGTACGATGAATATTACGAGAAAATACCCGGCGAAAGTTTCACCGAACTCTATAACTACTGTCTTACACCCAGTATTAATGATACCGCAAAGTATTTTTTACCTTTGCTACTGTCTTCCGTATTATTCAGACTGCTAGCACAAAATCGTAAGTACTTCTCTTTTCTTATATTCCCAAAGCAATCCCATGGAAATATTCCAAGGAAATTCGTTTTTATTTCAGGATACGCATCCGTCCGAATCTTTCATGGCCTTTCTGTATTGATCGGCCTCTGCGTGATACAACATTACGTGCCAGAATGTTTTTATTTAATGCTATATTTCATAGCTGCGTCTTATGCGTGTCTTCGCTTGCCAAAAACGTGTCAGGGAGGGTTGAAAACATTCTTGCCATCTCTCTTCATTATTTTCTACTGGTAAATATTTCTGATTTTTTAAGACGAGTGCAACCGATTCGTCGTATAGCCAATTATTTTCTAGAGTATCAAATGTTTTTTATCGAATGCAAATGTTATGCACCGATGGATTCTACCTTGTACGAACATTTGTACATTCATATAAAAATCGTGTACTGTAGTGACTGTTTGGTATTTTCAAGAATTTTCTATGTCCAGTGAGTATTCCATGGAGCCTATATCCTGGCACAAAGTTCGAGGCGTCGTTATGATCATAGCCATGAGAGCTGTGAGTATTGCAACGGACCGAATTCAATTGGACGAGGTACCTGGACTTTTGGAATATCTGGGATACATGTTTGGCGCTGCAACTTCGCTCTTTGGACCCTGGATATCTTTCAAAGATTACACCAATTTATATAGCTTGCGAGATCCATTGGTAAATTTTCAAATATATCATTCAATAGCATTCCATAAAGAATTCGGTCTAAAAGAAAGATAATTATATTTTTGGTTTTTCGCAGCATTTCTGGTCGATCATTGCCAGTGTGAAATACTTTTGTATCTCTTTCTTCTTTCTGAGCATTTCCAACTGTTGGGCTCGTTGGATACTCACGGATCAAGCAGGAAAGTGAGTGAGCGCTTATATTATTCCAATAAGTCTCGTTAAAGAATTCACAAATGTGACAAATTTGTTTCAGATGGTTTCTCGCCTACAGAGACGCTCTTGCATTTCGAACGTCTCACTATTTCATAACTTACGCGACATCGGCGATCCTACTATTAGGAGGATATCCGTTGTCTCAAGTGACGATCGCTAAGCCTTTGGAGATCGAGCTACCTCGATCTCTCGTCCAAGTCGTCGTTTCCTGGAATATTCCCATGCACACGTGGTTAAAACTATGTTAGTTGATTGTTTTCCCGAAAATTATAGTCCATCCGTTATCATTGCGAAGATTATTTAAAAATCCAACAACTCTTTTTCCAGATATCTTTAAGCCGGCGAGAAGACGTCTCGGAAGATTCAGCGCGGTGGTACTTACTTATCTCGCGAGTTCTCTACTTCACGGTTTGAACTTCCAATTGGCCGCGGTACTTCTCAGTCTTGGATTTTATACGTACGGAGAATATCAATTGCGCAACGTTCTCGCGGAAACTTTCGACGCTTGTATAGCGGCGAAACGATGCCCCGTGGATAAATGTTGTCACAGTAAAAATACGAAAAACTGTTGCTGGGTCGCTTTAACGAATCTGGGCTTTTCCGCTTACACGATTTTTCATCTCTCGTATCTCGGTCTGATGTTCGACACTTCGGAGATTCAAGAGACCGGTTACAGTTACGAGCATACCATCGAGAAATGGTCGCAGCTCGGTTTCGCCAGTCACTGGGTAGCTCTCACAACGTACATAATATATTTTTTAATACGATAAAATGTTTTTTCATACTCGATCAATTTTTGTATATATACAATAAAATCTATTTTTCTTTTTTTCGTATTATCACGTCGTGTCTGATATTCTCCACATTTGGCCTTTTAAATCTCAAGTCACCGTTACATTTGGGCGTGTGTGTATGTGTGATTTTTCTTTTTTATTAAAATTGACAAAATGTTAACAGAGAATAAACGGACGTAGTGGCGTTTGGAAAACGCGTTACAGCCTCTCGATGATCTATCGTTCCATTTTCGAACATATATTCATTACGCCTAATATTCTTCTAACATTTGTTTTTTCATTTATTTTGTTTGTATGTACCAACGCAATGAGGATATGGATCTCATCCAGACTCTGTCTCATTGCCTGAGGCATACGAGTGCGCTTTTTTTGAGTCCGAATACCTCGTATTCAGGCCTACATCTCTATCGATAATAAAAAGATTCAAAGCCACTGAAATATGACACATTTTTGTTCCATTTCCTACGTATTAAATTGTACGATGATTGCTAAAAAAAAAAAGACAAATACTGTGGATATTAAGTCGTGATCGCGGATATTGCAACGTAAAAAATGAACGATCGTTTTTATCGTTTGCCTTGTCTACCGTTCCTCAACGAGCAAACGCGAGAGGAAATAAAAAATAAACGATTAGTGTTAAAAACGAGTGAGAACTTGATAAAAGGGCACTCGTAGTGCGCGAGATAAAGCGTATATGTTAATTTAAAAACAACGAAGCGTGTAACTAAACGAGGTACATGAGAATGCACATCCGTGAATTCGGTGACTCAATCGTCGTCGCGACATCCTCTCTCGCAGAAGAGGATCCCAACATAAACTCGTTACTAGCTTCATCGAGAATGGCAATAAGGCCCAAATACTCGAGATAATTATTTTGTTTATATCTTGTTTTGTTTTCCCTTTTTTCGTACATTACACGTATATAATTATATATTTTAATGACAGATTCACAGATTATACGCGCTATATACAATCTACATGCGAAATTGCGCCAGGAAGACTACGGCTAATAAGTTCTAAAGAATCTAAAAGAAATTCTCAAAGAGTAAGAAAATAAGAAACTTCGACCTATTCGTGAACGGTGCCCAACGCTCTTGATATCTGTTTTTCCCCACCCTCCCCTCGGTTAAATAAATGTACCGCTCGTTCAAATATCAAGAGAGTATCTAAATTAAATTGTTTTTTTTTTTCGATAATCGTGATGCAACACTGGATTAAAAAAGTATCTTTCACAGTATAACTATATATATATATGATCACCATCGTCATCATGATTCTAATGTCATCAGCCCTTTCGCTTTTCCACTGTAGGGCGATCGCTATCTCGCCAGTGTAATAATATAACGAAATCTACGTGTCTATAATTACGAATTCATTTTTCGTACGTACGTATGTGTGTGTGTGTTTGTGTTTGTATTTTCGTGTAAAAACAGCCAAAATTTCTGGACCACGTGTTACGAAATTATTCGTATAAGCATGATTTGATTTGGTCATTGAGGCGGGGAGAGGTGGGTGAATTGAAAAAAAGCAAACTAGGACGGATCTATTCGAGACGAGAATTGTGTTGAGAATAAGGATTTGTGTGTTGCGAGAATTATTGGGCTGACGAGCAAACAGCAGTGGATCAGTTATAAATGCACTTCCAATCGGCCGATTTTTAGTTTAGATATTATTAGTTTGTGTGTGTCGTTTACTTTCATCTACCTCAAAAAAACCATCGAGCATTAACAATAAAATGATCTATGTCGTCGAACAATATATATATATATATATATATATATATATATATATTCTTATATATATTTTGTTCGGTCAATTAACAACGATGTAGCACAAAGTAGAAACGAGTGATGAAAGTAGAAGCCCCTTCCTCCCCCCTCTCCCCTCATCGACTCCTTAGGCGACGAGGAGATTAATACGTAATCACCAAACGTTACAATCCTTCAATTCTGAAGGATCTCTGGTAATCGTTACGTCTCTTTCTCTCTCTCTCTCTCTTTTTCTCTATATTTTTCTCACTGAACGATGGGGTTCAAACGATGTGATCTTCTGCGCTGTCGAGATGGCGTATGGCTAATCGATCCTCCCTCCCCAACACCACTAAGAATATCGGTTAATCATCTGATAAATGTTGTTTTCGTACTTATTGTCGTGCGCGCACTGCAAGTCACAAAAGCAAACAGGTTTCGGTTCGTTAGCCACCTCCGGTGCCACACCGGTGTTTTGTTTCTTTTTTTTCCAAGCACTAAGTTCACGAAAGCTTTGTTTTTGTGAAAAGTATAAGAGGATACGAGAGAGAATACATGGATGAAAGTAACGAAATACGCTCCGACAGAATAGATAGAAGGAGCTCGATTCGTCGATCGTTTGTTTGTGTGTGTGTGCGTGTGTTCTCAATTTCCGTACAGAGGGTGAGAGTCACTCGAATTTTCATGCAAGCATGCTGGAATACGTAAATTCCCGAAGACCCGAAATTGAAGAGAAATTAAGAAAAAGAAAAAAGTTCGAAATTTCACGAATATCTCGGATCCTTTTCGTCTCGTTGAAAGTGTCCGTACGATGAAATTCCAAATTTCGTTGTTAAAACGCATATTTTACCGATGCAAAGCTAAAAACCGGAAAAAAATACTCGGCAGGGTAAATTCGCGCGAGAAATCACGTATTCTCGCGTTTCGTTTTTTCTTTCATTTCGTTTTTCGTGTTTTTTTAAAACGAATTTCGTCGGGGATTCTCGTTTCAATAATACAAACATTGCAAATTGGGACTTACTGCCTGAGTGTGCTATATCGGCTGACACGATCGGCCGATCTAAGTATCATGTTCATTCCAGGCTGTGTTTGCTGTATGGCGTGATTTGTCGAGGATATCGTGGCCCGAGTTTCCGCGATGCAGCCAGTCTCGCCTCTGACGCTGGATCTTGTCACGGGTTTCGCTACCGTCACTGGTTTCACGAGGCTCGTCGGTACAACGCTCTTTCCGGCGTGTAGCTGCGTCGTTGATTTAGGCCTAACGTAGCACGACGATGGCTTACAGTTACCGCTCACGCGCCGACCGTTTCTACAATTGTCAGATAAAAAAAAAAAAAAATAGAAAAAAAATCCGAACAGGAAGAACAAAAGAGAACAATACGTAGATAGAGCGTTGTCCAACGTGGATTCAAATGGTTTTTTAAGCTAATTATGATGCGACGATGATGAGGAAAGAAAATAGGAGATTTCCAAGAGTAGACCACATGCCAATAGCGAATAGTGATGAGCCTCGTTAATTAGATAGAATAGTCGTACTAAAGAAAAAAAAAACAATCAAAAAGCTACGAGATAAAGCTACCGTATACGATTGTGTAAGGGAGGAAGTAGAGAACAGTCCAAATAATAAACAATGGCCTTGGAAAATGGCAGGCAAGCGTTTTTTTCTCTTGTTTTCAAAGAGAGAAAAAAAAATACAAAAAAAAAGAGAGAAGTATAACAAACGAGAAAAAGAACAGAGACATACAAGGGAGACGGACCTTTTGACGATCGTTGTCGTAGCTGTACGCGCAAGGAGACGTTTATTCGGATCCTTTTTCGATCCGACTAATGGGGTTATGGCGCCTTTCTGGATTCTCGATTGCAGCAAAAGTCCTAAGTACGGACTGAAAATTTGAATGAGATGAGGTGTGACGATGACCCGTGTGTGATGATTAAAGAAAAGGGCCATTCCGTACGGCAATAACTTTTCGAAAAATACGATCTAGCAAACCGGATTTACCGATCCGTTGTCGCACGATTCGTTTTAGGTTGATTTCTTACTTTTTCAATGATTCGTTTCTTTTTTTGTTGTTGTAAAGTCACGATAACGAATTAAAATACTCACAGAACCACTGACGATTGTCCCGTTGAATTTCCAACGTAATTTTGATTGCACGGCAGCCCTCTGCGCCTTATTTTGATCTCGTTGAGTTTGTCGCCCTGAGTCAACAGGGCGAATCTACCGGACCCGCCGGAGCTTGTCGTTGGCGAAGAATCCTCGAGACTTATGCCATCGACGCGATGCATTATCCCGGATACCTTATCTTGCACGAGACCCGAGTTTCTCGTTCCTGACAACGAAGGAGCACCTGTGGGTCGACCGAATTTCGAATATATCCCGTATTCGTGGGGTGGATTCCCATTTTCCGCTCGTAAAGGTTCCTTCACGAGAGAATGAAGATAAGTTTCCATCCTGGAAAAAGGACAAATGAAAAATTATGTTTTAAAGGTCTTTCGTAGATAGAGAAAACTAAAAAAATAGATGAAAATTAGCAAATTTGCATAATCGGATCTTTTTTTATGTATTGATTAATACGAGATTATACGCACTTCTCGAGCCACAATTGTTGATGACCAATAACCGATCCCGGCCTGCATATTCGTATCCAAGCTATAGTTTCATGGGCGGAAAGATGATAGTGTTTCATTATGTAACATCCTATCAACGATCCAGTTCTGCCGAGGCCGGCTTTGCAATGTACGGCTATAGCTCCATTCGTGCTCTCCGATATCTTCAAGAATTGTCGGACTATCGAGTCCGTTGGCGTCGAGCCGTCCTTGAAAAACAGATCTTTGTGATCGAAGCCAGCTTCGATGAATCTCGATGCTTCGTAAATTTTTTTGTTCAGTCTGACTATCGTTGTTACGTTATTGCCTTTAAAATACGTGAAATAAGATTCCGGTGCGTGTAGCGGGTAGCCTGAAATTTGAGGCAAAAGCCAAAAAAAAAACAAAACAAAAAAATCAAATAAAACACGATTATAAATCCTGAAGAGAATTATGAAAAGTTGTTCGATCACGACGGTTTTTTGGCTCTCACCGTTCTCGTTCTTCAATTTTGCATGAGGTCCGCAAAAGGCTATAAATTTTCCCGGCACTATCCAATTAAGATCGCCGTTTTCGACTCTCTCGTAATATTCGTATTCCTTGACGTTGAAATCCTCGAAATTGAAGAAACCTAGACGATGACACTTGTCGACCGCACTGAGACACTCTTTGAGCGATATCTGATAGCACGGAGCGCCTATAGACGCGTCTCTGAACATGACGAAAGACGGACTGTTTGGACTATTGATGAGACGTTCGTAAGCTTCCTGAGCCGTTCGTTTGAGATACAATATCTGTGAAAAGAGTAAGAATTTTCTTTTTCTTATCGTCAAACTATGCAAAAATATGCGATTAGTATGATTCACGTACGTTTCATACTTACCGAATAACTGGCTATGAGAAACGCAGCGTTAACTCTTTTCTCAGGATCCAGGGTTGTATAATGCAATATCTTTTTCTTGCTTAGAGCAACCGCTTTCAGCTTCTTATTGACTTTGTAGCAATATCGATAAAGCATCGCCAGATTCAAGGGTCCAAAATCGTAGTAAAAATTTTCAAACACGAGCTCGTCGTCTATGCAGAAATAATGTGTGTCCGGTGTACTCTTTGGCTGTACACCGGTCTGCAGCGTCACGAAGTAAAGACGATCTGTCGGGACAAAGACGAATAATGAGTGTAATAGATCTGCGCGAAATCAAGAAATTTCGCAAATACGAATTGACGATGCGAGACAGCCGCAATCATCGTCCGTAACAATAGTCCTTGACTCTCCCTTTTTTTGAGAAAACACCTACACACAGGTTGAACGTTTCGAGATGATGACATTGTTACTTGATATTGGATCAATAGTTTGAGAGCAAGGCTGTTTAATTATTTATTTATTTATAGGTCATACATACGAGATGGATTAATCATCGATACAAATTATCAGAATTTTTTAAGCTATTAAAAACTGATTAAAAAGTGGAACACGATTGCTTGTTTTCTCTCCTTCGGTCCTATAGTTAGAAATTTGTTTGTTTTTTAACGTAAGAAAATAATTTATTTATAATATAAAAAAGTTCGATATAATTTGGTATAACGAATAATAACGAACGCAGATTTATGAATTTCATTGCAAACTGTAATTCTTTGAAATAGAATTTTTTCACTTATTGGAACATTTCCAACACTCGGGGATGAATATTTTGGGAAATTATTTAAGATTAGTTTTTTATTTTTTATTTTAAAAATTTTCCGAGCATACCTAACTTCACTGTGTGTATACGTCGCTATAGTATTTTGTTTTACGAAAAAAAAACACACACACACTGTTTCATTATTATAGAAGATGCTGACAATAATAAACAATGCAGAGTAGATATATAGTCAGTGTCTGAGTTTACCTTTAATAAATTCCGTGGCACAGACAAGCACCTCGTCCGAGTCCTCCATAGTGCGGTCGTGTCTTGCTCCGAAACCGAGGAGCGACGATGTGACAGGCAACCTGACATAAGTGGTATGATGCATAAGTGTTGGTGTATGTACTATGCTACGATTGTAGGTGAACGGGATAATTAGCAAGCGCTAGTCCGTGAACGAGCAATATTGACTCTTCCCTGTACAACCCCTCCCGATACACTTCGTCACAAGACGCATATACACATATACATACACACACACACCCACACCCACATAGAAACGTACACACTGCAGGCAAGCTACTACAATTTTTCGTGAGAAAATTCTACTTTACGAGCGTAATATACAATAAATAGGAGAAAACTCGGTTGGATGGCGAATAATATCACGAGAAACGCACTACGTAATGTTTTCGAGACGACGAAATTTGATGCAGAAAACACACAGCGGGTACAGTCGTCTGCCACTTACTTGGAGAACGACCGTTACGGAATTCAAATCGCGCTGCACCCGTGGGTCGATGTGTGGAGACGGCCGTGTATGTGTTTGGTGAGCCGCCACGGCGATACCCGCGTATATCCCAAGCGCGTAGCGCGCACCGAACTAACCACACCACGATAAATCTCCCCCTCTATTGCACGAGAAACTCCCACTCCTCGGCGCAACAGAGAGAGAGAGAAACACGAGAGTCGAGATTCAACGATTCGTTATCTCATAGGCATTATTCACCGATTTACGAATTTCCATCGCACTCGATCGACTATATTATTATTATTATGTTATAATGCGTCCTGTGTATCTTTGTAACGAACGAGGCTCGTATACGTAGCGAGCACGAATAATGCTGATGCGAAGCAACCGATATTATCGCGATGTCATGTTTCGTTGTCGTAGAGGCGCAAAGTTGTCTTTTGGTCCGGCTGCCATGTTGGGCATCTTTCGAGATCCCTCGCTATCCCTCTTTCGTCCGTGTAGCTAACCTGGCTACTATATACAACGGCAAACTTGCGTACACTTTTACGTCGGTCGCTGCGACGTACGCGAAACGAGAACGCCCACGTTTTTGATCGTCGTTACGAGCCCGGTCTGTCTCGTTGATATGCTTTTTTCACTTACTGTTGCCTCATCGCGAGGATCGTGAGGCTCTTTTGCTAGCGAAGCAAACTTGCGAATCGATCCTCCGCCCCCTCCCCCCGCCCCTAGATTTCACCTAGAGTTCGCTATAAATGCGCGCGCGTTTCTACAACTCGACTCACCTCTAATACATATATATAGTTGTTGATATTCAATCCGTTTAAAACATGAATTTATTGATTACGACGTTTATCGAATTCATTTCCTGTAAAGAAATATTACACATTGTTGCATAAATGTTCGATGGTTTACCGAACGATTCAGGTTCATTCAGGTTTTATTAGAAATTACGGAGCACATCTACTTCAAAAATAGTTGAGAGGTATTGAAAATTGCGGATTGTTTTATTCTCCTCGATAAATTACAATGTTTTTGTCCGTTTCATGAATTTTGACTTCGTACATCAAATTTGGGTCGGGCAAGAGCGCACGGATTTCATTGAATACATATATAGCAACATTTTCCGTGGTTGAAACAACATTCTTAAAGTATTCTACATCCTTGTCCAAATTTTTATGGTCCAAACGATTCATTAGCACTTCGTTCATATGGACTTTCAGATCGGAAATATTCATCACCATTCCCGTACTATCGTCGACAGGACCACGTACAGTGACTTCGACTGGAATTATATAACGTGACGTTATTCCAGAATTGAGAAACAGTGGAATAGGTTTTGTTCGACGAGTTTTATAACAATTTTTTAAATATTTCAATAATAATCTAAGCTCACTTGTATAATTGTGGCCGTGACCCCAATAATTGTTGCACTTCCCATAAATTCTTTTGTTCTCCTCATCGCTCAATTGTGGACTGAAAACGTTCGACGATACATGCGATATAAATATAACGAATAGGAATGGATGAAAATCGCCGTATGTTTACCTGTGCAAACGGTGACACGATGAGATCGATTCTTTTCGAGTCAAATACGCAATCGGCGGTGCCATAGTTTTTACTGGGAAAACCGAAATTGCTATTATTCCGTTCGTTACGGTTTACGAGCGACTTTAACGAGCTGACTTCCTCGCTCGGCCGAAGTATGCAAGGATTTTTTCGAGTATACACACAATCGCTCGTGTTGACACTTCCCCCACTGATTAACCAATTTATTGCATAAGGAAATTATTTCATCTCGACTTCGCTTGAAACGTTTATCGGTTTTGCTACATCGACGTGATATTATTGTTATTTATGTTTTCAACGCATACACCACAGTTTTCATTACATTTTGATCGAGAGCAATCGTGCTGCTGGAACACGTATACCATTGACTAGATTCATATACAGCATATACACACAACGCCTTTCGTTCATCGCCGCATCCCGCTACGTCGATTTTTTATCGTACGTCTAGTTAGTTTCATCGATTTCATCAACTGTCAAGTTTTGTGCTCCACATCGCGCTCTACTTTATCGATGTTTCCACCATCTACCGGAATATTTGAGAAACATTTTTTTTTCCAAAATGGCGATCTCCGGTTCGGCCGTGATTTTGTCGCGGTTAACAAATGTACGAAATGTTATTCGAAATATCGGTAATCAAACAAATATTACACCGAGGATTAATCCCAATTTAGTAAGTATATCAGATATCATCTTATTAATACATGTCTGTGATCAATGTATGCGTATAATACGAGAAGAAAAAGATCGGGTTCCTAACCTATAAAAACTAGTGTGTTGATGCCTGTGTTTCTCGGATTTACAGTTTATGACTACGAGGACGTATGTCGTTGACATAAACTCTGCCATAGATACGGGCGAGGATGGACAGAAGCCTAAGAAAAAGATGAGCAAAGCTATGAGAGCGTATTTGGAAAGAGCCAGAGAATATGGTTCGAAATAATCAATCGACTGCGTATATTGATATACTCATATGCGATCGATTACAAATATTTTTGTAATATTCCAGATCAATTCATGAAAAAGGAAATTACCGAATATCAAATAGGAAAGCGCCACTTGGCAAATATGATGGGTGAAAATCCAGATACTTTTACTCAGAAAGATGTGAACGTAAGCGATATTCCATTAATCTTAGTAGCTAAAAATTACAATAAAATTACAGTGAAATATTAATGTTACAGTCACTGACAAGCAATCTCTTCCATTAGCTTTGTTCGAATGTCCATTAATTTCCATTATATATTGTACAATTGAATATATCAATTCTAATATAAAAAATGCAAAAAGTCTTGCCGAAAGTTTGTGAAAATCATCTTTCGAAAAGGTAGTTTTACAAGTTTTTTTGTTTTTAAACCACTGTATTTTGTTTATTATGTAATACCTTTGTAAATAATGTAATTATCATTTTTTATTTTTATGTAATACCTTGATATTTTTCAGATGTCTATAAGATATTTGTTTCCATCCGGTCTGTACGATAAACACGCGAAACCAGTAATGGAAACGCCTGAAAAAATGTTTCCTGCTCGTAAAGCGGCTCAATTCGATGAAAGTGGTAGACCTCATCATCCATTGTTTTACACGTGCAAGCCAAATTACTATCAGATTCTCTACGTAAGCAAATATATCCGTAACATTGATAACTTTTTCAATTATTCGTTATTTTCAAAACATTTTGTTTTTAAACAGGACATAGTTGAAAACATTGATAAATTGAACGACATTGAGGATAAAGCGTTGAAGAACGGAGTGCTTCCACGTAAAGATGACAAAATGTAAGTTTCCGGGTTGTGATTAGAAAATAATAAACAAATGCTTTACAATGCTGTGTAAAACACAGATTTTGTATACACTGCTTAATCGACAATTTGCGTTTTTCCAGCAATTTGGTAGGCTCGGACTGGTTGCCAAAACAAGAATTAGAGGAGAAAACACTGGAAATGCTTACGGATGAGGAGGTACGTTGATATAACAACATATTTATTAACGACGAATTATACCACGAAATTTCTCGCGTTGTCAAATAATTACGTATTTCGATTTCAGTACGACAAATTCATCGCTGCCGCAGATCGATTGAGCGAGCATCCACATGCTATTCAGATGAAAGATTTTATCATGGGTCTGAGAAAGAACCGTCTCTTAGCGATCGCAAATTTGATAATACCGGAAGTGAGTTACGAACGAACACGAGACGTTTTTTTTTGGAAACTTTGTCGATGTGTTTTCTTCATTATCCCTTTCGTTTGTAGCTCCAATACACGGCCGAAGGAAGGCCCTACATAACGGTGAAGGATTCCAAGCGAAAAACAGCGAAAGCCACTGTAACTGTTTACGGCAATGGAAGTGGAAAAATCATGATCAATGGCAAGGATATCCGGTACTTCCATAGCATTCAGTCGAGAGAACAGGTCAGTGAGACATTGTCAAAATTCATATTAACATATTTCGGTGTAATTTCACACCCTGGAAAAGCTGATGAAGAATAATCATTGCCAAATTTTCAAGTTATCATTGCAATTAATAATATTTATAAAATTATCATTTTTTCATACATACTCCGTCATAAATTTATAAACCACATAACGAACGTAACCCTCGAAGGGTCGGGAAATAATTCCATTAAAAATCGAGAATTTTTCTAATAATCGTTAAAAAGTGTAATTTGAAAGAAAAAATAGTGCAATTGAAAAAGTGTTACGAATAAGTGAGAGGAACGTTAATAATAGGTAAGTGAATATTTTTTATTTATATGTAAATAGAATGTTAATAACGAAATAATTATAGGTTATTAGAGAAGAATATTATCAGAATTCGTAATGTACGTTTTCCATTGTCTTGTCGGATTAACCGTCGGATAAGTCTCGATACGAGTTCGAGAGTATATTATAGATAGCGAGACAGAGAGAAATCGAAAAATATAGTGTCGAAGGAAGCACTCGAGATTTGTATCGTATCTGATCTAAACCAGCCAACTGTTGAGCGCGATAATGAAGTATATCGCGTGTTTCGCACACCTCTCAGTTGCAGATTTCAAAGCTTTGATTCCGCGTCATCGTGCGAGCTCCGATTGGCTACGTGGTATACGACGACGTCTCCGTCATCGTCGCCTCGTCTCTCACCCGAGATGAAGACGGAGGAGGGGATAGTAACGTTGAAAAATCGTCCAGTCGATCGTCAACAGTGTCTGTAACCGGTGCGGGAATTATCGGCGCGAATTCACATCGTAACGAAACGTGCGTGAATATCGACGATTTGGAAGGAATACTAAGCGGAGAGGAAGAAAAGAACAAAAAGAAAAGGGCGATATGTGAAAGAAAGAGGCCGAGAGAGGGAAACGACCGGTGCTCATCGATTTGTTCCATACGGAAAAAATCGACCTTTCGGAGAATGATCAAATGAGCCAACAGAAGTTTCATTCGTCTATGAACGAAAGGTGTGTTGGGCTATAAATCACAGACGGTCGCCTTAATTATACCCCGACGGTTCGTCATCGTCGGATCTCGTGATTCGGGAGAACTTTCACGTGCAGAAAATCCGGAGGCAAAAGGTGACTTTCGATACGTCGTTGAATCGATTTTTATCTATCAGTCGGTATACATTGTTAAATCACGCTATTTTTGTATTAATTCGTATCGCAGGGACGAATCTTCGATATGAAATTGACACGGCGGGTCTTCGTGTTGGAATCGTAAGAAAAACAAAGATTCGGATCGTTTCGATTCGCTACGACCGGTACGGAAAGCAATCAGACGATCCGGGAGCGATTGTCTCCAACGATGCATCGGAGAACAATCCGTATCGAGAAGAAGAAAACAATTTCGTTATCGACACAGGGACAAAAAAAAGAAAAGAAAATAGAGACGAGAAACACGATCTTGATACTTTGAGACCGGATTCGAGGACAATCGGTCGAATGTTCTTGTCAATAAGTAACTATGCTTGGTGTGGATTAATATCTCGCTCACGATAGTGTCAATAGCGAGATTCGGTGTTGAGCCAAAGTATACGGTGTGTCGTATCACTTCGCATCTCTCCCTCTCTTCCATTCGCGATCGCCCTCGCTGAGTATGTCGGCGCATGCAAGAGAAGAAGGAGAAAGAGAGGGCCACGGGTGACCCGTCCTCAGGCAATTTGTGTGCACGATTTTCCACTTGACATTCCTAGCTCTCCTCGGTAGGATCGTCAAACGCTCACGTTTTGTTCATTTGACGCCAGGATGAAACGCCCGCTCTTGCAACCGGTTTATGACGACGTTTTCGTATCATCCAATATTTGTATATAACATCTCCAGATCTCTTTGTCTCTCTCTCTCTCTCCGTGTCTTTTCACAATTGTCATAATCTACTTGTTCTCATAAGGACTCGTTCCATTAAACGTTCGACCGTGAAAAGTTTCTTCTAACGGTATCCCATTATTGCTCATGAAACTCGAGTAGTGATCATCATAAAAATATTTTTAATTCTTTTAACTCGTTTTCACTTTGTACATTTTTCCCACTTTTCTCAAGAAAGTATCTTCAAGGAGTTTCAAATTCATTGTTCAAATCGGTCAATCTTTTGTTCATATCAATATAACATTGTACAGCACGATTAATAATTCAGTTCGAAGAGGAACGAGGAAAGCTTTTGTATACGAATTTCCAAATTTTAAGCTTTCTAAAAACATAAATTGTCACTCTACGTCTCGAGTGGGAGGATCTTGTAAGATTAATGGACTGGTTGTGATATTATAGAGTCGTTTTTTTATACGCAAGACTTATTTTCCATGGTGAAGATAAAAATGAGAAAGCTGCCTTCTCGCTGTCGCAAAAAAGTAGATACCATTAAAATCGTCTCGCCACGATTAACATAGGTCTCCTATTTCTTTTGGCATAAATTTCATATTTGTCGAATCTTGAAAACGGCTAATTTTTGGTATTTCTATACTCTCTTGTCTATACAACTGTTTGACATCACGTTAAACCGCAAACTTTCGAAGGTCGCTCGCACATATCCGCGATCGTGTCTCCCCCACACACGACCGCCTCGAACCGGTTATGAAATGGTCATCAATGCGGATATGTTCTTCTTTTCCCATGCTTTGTTATACAACATAAAATAATGATAATTAATCATGCACCTTGGTACGACCCTCTCTCATCTCCGATCTTAATCGTTCTCGACGTCACGTACTTAGGAATTCGTGCAATTAAAAGAAAAAAGAAGAAAAAAAAACAAACACAACAATGAACCGTGCTGTATCAGCGATAAAAAAGAATAATCGCGAAGCAGGAGAATTTCGTTGAAAACGATTGACTCATCGGACAGTCTGTCGGTCGTCGAGTTCGTTCTCGATCTCGTCGCGATAAAAATCAACGAGTCCGATAAAAAAAAACCTTTCGAGAGTTCGATGGTGGCGATATGAGAATGTACAATACGAATATTCTTGCCAAGAACAGTTGCCAACGATTTAACACGATTTTTAATCATATATTTTTTCTTTCAGCCATGTAGAAATCATAATCGTCGGGTCAACGAAGGATGAGCTTCAGGGACGATAGACGTCGTAGCGTGCCGATATTACCGCCGCCACGCAAAAGAGTACAGCTCGAGCGAAGTCTAGGTATGCAAAATCAGACATTACCGACGCTGGAAAGCCGAAAATATCGTCCGAACGCGTCGTTGCTGCTGACGAGATGGTTGGCTTCGAAGAAAACAACGTCGTCGCCGGATCAGTCGATTCCGGACGCTCTATGGATCAAGGAAGAGCACTGCATGGATTATGGAAAGCCACCACCGATCGAGGAGCCGCACTGTTACTCGATGTGCATAAGCGAGAGTTCCGGTTTCGACGAGGGAAACGTCTCGTTGCCGGTCAATCGTGACATACTGAACGGCATTGTGGTCGAGCACATGAGACACGTGGGCGGTAAATTGCAGCTACTCGAGGATCTCGAGACGGGCAAGATCGACGACGAGAACGCCGAGAGAATATTCGCGGCTTGTAAGCCTCGTGAGATAAACGCACTTTTGTTACAGGCGAGTCTATTCGCACGCGACGATCTTCTGCCGAGTTTGATAGCCGCCGGTGCTGACGTCAACCATGCCGAGGAGGAACGAGGAATAACGGCGCTTCATCTCTGCTCGTTCTCGGATTGTCTCGTAGGCGTGCGTTATCTCGTATCTCACGGAGCTTCCTTAAATACAACGAGAGTTCACGGACCGTTTCATTACGCTGCATTTGGTAATGCGATCACGGTCGCGCGTTACTTCCTCGAGCAAGAGATATGCCAGGAATCGTTTCAGAACGAGGAGACTGTATTGCACGCAGCTGCGAGAAACAATTCGTTGAACGTCGTCAAGCTTCTCGCGCCGAAAAATCCCTCGTTGAATCGTTTGGACGCCAATGGTTACGCGCCTATACATCACGTTGCCGATCACGGGGATCCGGCTTGTCTCGTTGCACTGATCGAGGCTGGCGCCAGGGTCGACCTAACGACGCGAAGAGGCGACAGTCCTCTTCACATTACCGCCGAAGCAGGATGCACCGACAATCTTGAGATATTGGTCGACAAAGGGGCCGACGTAAAAGCACCGAATCATCGTGGACAAAGCGCGTTGCATCTAGCCTCTCGTTCGCACTCCCTCGATTGCGTCGAGATACTTTTACGAAGCGAGCGTTGCGAGGTCAATGCCGAGGATACCGACGGTCGTACGCCCTTACATCTTGCCCTCGGTAGATCTTTGTTAGCTTACGACGTCACGGAGTTTCTTATAAGCTGGCGGGCGGACGTTAACAAGGCCGACAAGTACGGCTACACGCCGCTTCATGTGGCGGCGCTCAACGAGCTCTCGCAATGCGTCGACGTTCTCATACATCACGGTGCTGATCTCAGCGCTAGAACGAGAGGGGGAACTACCGCGTTATCCATCATACTTAGGAAAACGCCAACGTCGTTGAGCGTTTTTAAAAGACGTCTCGATTCTTCGATAACGCTACATCAACAGAGTTCCGCAGCTGGGGAGATGGAGCTAAGACTCGATTTTCATCCTTTGTTACAGCATCGTCGCGAGGGCGAGATCGGTTATCTCGGGACTTTCGTTAAAGAGGGCTACAAAGAGATTCTCGAACATCCGTTGTGTCAATCGTTTTTACATCTCAAATGGGAGAAGATACGTAAATATTACGTCGGTAGATTGTTTTTCTATCTACTCTACGTTCTCGTATTGACCGCTTGGGTAATGACGGCCTTAGCCCACAATTGTTACAACGAGTCTCATGGACAGTTCGACGAAAAGGGAAACGGAAGCGTACCGCTCTGTGGCAATTCTACCGGTGTCAAGGGCTTTTTTCATCGACATCCGGTCGTTCTCGAGGTCGAATGGTACTCGCTCGTTGTATTGACCGTTCTCGAAGGTTTCAGGAAAGCTACCGGGATATTGACGTATCCATCGGTGAGGCAATTCTTCACACAGCCGGAAAACGTGGTCGAATGGTGCGTCATACTGAGCGTCTTCGCGACCTCTTTCGTCTACACCGGAAGAACTTACACGTGGCAGAGTCACGTCGGAGCCTTCGCCGTATTATGCGGCTGGAGTAATTTGATGCTGATGATCGGACAATTACCTATGTTCGGCGCTTACGTCGCAATGTTCACGAGCGTACAGGCACAAGTTTTCAAGCTTTTGCTCGCATACGCCTGTCTACTCGTCGGTTTTACAGCGAGCTTCTGCGTCATATTTCCACGCTCGAAATCCTTCAGCAGTCCACACACCGGTCTCATCAAAGTTCTCGTTATGATGACCGGGGAATTGGACTTTGAGGAATTATTCTTTCCTGGGGAAGAGGATGTCGGTCGTCACACGGACGTTGGCAGTACTTCCTGGATACTTTTACAAGTCTCGGCCCAACTGTCGTTCGTTCTATTTCTACTCTTCGTAACGATCGTACTCATGAATTTACTCGTCGGCATCGCTGTCCACGATATAAAAGGTTTGCAGAAAACTGCGGGACTCGCGAAACTCGTTAGACAAACGAAACTCATATGCGACGTCGAGAGTGCACTTTTGCTCGCACTTTTGCCCAACAAAATCATGAAGATCGTCAGATGGACGACTCTTGTACTACCATCGCCTCTACGAGCAGTTCTCACCGTCCGTCCTCTCAATCCAAGGGAGAATAGACTTCCGACTGACGTATTGGCAGCGGCTTATCGCGTCGCCAGAGACAGAAAATTCATCGCTTGCAACAGCTCGAGCAAACGTAGCAACAGTTACGTTCATCGTAAGAGCGACGCGTATTCGACGATTCGACGTGCCGACCATCATTTTGAAATCGACGATAATATGGCCGATTTTTACATGAGAAACTCCAAGTCTCGTCTCGCTGGTGAAATCGCCGATTTGACGAAGATCTGCGAGGATAACAGAAAATTGATTCAGGATCTTGCCATGACATTGGCGATGGACAAGCGATTCAATCCGCATATCGACGATGAGGCGTGAACCTAAACGAGCTTGATCTCTCGAAGATCGACCACGAGGAATCGAATTTATTATTTTACCACCTTTTTTGTTTTTTGTTTTTACAGAACGAGATGAAAAATCAAATTATATTATTTCACGGATCTGCTAAATCGCGTCTTCTGAAAGTAGAGCGAAGAGTTGGAAGAACGAGGATAAACGACGATCGTTGAAAATCGAAGAAACACGATCGTCGATATTTTAATGTGATTTTTATATGATATTTAATTGTATCGTAATCGAAGCTCGAAATTTTATAGCAGAGCTCTCGCGAGATCGGTACAACCCGGTATTAACCGTCCGAACGTACGAAACGAATCGTAACGAATGATTATTACGTGTATATAGATACATAGAAGTTAGTCCATTATATTTTATGAGTAAATCGGTGTAAACCACCAGGGGCTTATTCCTTCCCCACAAAGTACACGCTTAGTTTTTATACTCGAAACGTACCGACGATCGTACGAACGACGTTGTCTTATGTTTTAGTCAATAAAATGAGATTTCGACATTTTTGGGTAAATTCATTGTACATAAAAAAAAAATATCGTGTATTTTTGTCACACACGAAATCGTCACGTATGTTGGAAAGCTTTTTTTTTTGTGAATTATTTCGTAAAAGCGAGGGAATCGAGATATACGCTTGGATGTAAAATTTCTTTCGTTGACTCTCTTTCCTTGTCTTGTACGACGATAAGGATATCAGAAATCCAGGGATAAGACAAAGATCCGTGTAACACGTCGTGAACGTGTTATCCTTGAAGGATACGTGTTGGTCTCGTCGAGTTACAATCCAAAGTTCTGAGGTTCATCGAAACTCAAATATTTCCTATTATACGGTAGAACTCTCGGTTGGAATATTAAATATCCGATGGGAAGATCGTTTCGTGACACGTGGCACGAGCGTGAGCTGGGAAACGAAATTTTAACGATGCGTGTACGTGGCACTTTGTAACGTTGACAAATATCGCATTCGTCACGTTTAATTCGTAAACTTAAAACATAAACAATAAATACTTCGAAGGCCACCGTTTGGTTGTTTCTGTTTCGAAATTCTCAATGGCCGATCGTGGATTACTTTATTTTGTATATCTCAAAATTGTTTTTTCGAACGTGACGCAATCGAATGTTGGAAAATGTTGTTATCAGCGAAACGTTTATTTGGTCGACATGGAGTATTTAATTTCGGAGTGTCGAAAGACGAAGTTGGGACAAATTGTAAAAATGCGAGTTTTGGAAAAGAGAGATTTTTTTCGTTGCTCACTGATTTTTGTATGTTTGCCGAGGTGATGCGGCGAAGATGGAAATACGAGTTTAAAGGTCGAAGCCTCGTGGCCTGGGTGAGAGATCGAACTTTTCGAACGATGAGAAGAAAGATATTAGCTGCATAAAAAATCCAGTGAGCCGAAAAATTGGAAAACATGAATTTTTTGATTCATTTTGTTTCACGAGATATTCGTGTCAGAGTACTCGACACATTTTATATACTCGGAGGAATATTTTTCGCAAAATGCACGAGCGTGTCTGTTTGTGTGTATTTGCATCGGTGTGACACACTTGCAGGAAAGAAAAACCTGTTTTATTTAAGAATGGCTTAAGCTGTCGAGCTGAAGTTCGAAAGCAGCAAGTCATTGACACAGAAATCGTTTCAAGCAATAACTGTTTTTTTATTTGATTGAAACGACGATTTTAGAAAAATAACTGTTTTCAATAAAATTAGTATAACGCTTCAAGTCCTTAAAATATTCATCGGTCGAGTTCAAACTTTTCTGAGGAAAAACTTTGATTTATTTTGTTTTAAGGCAGGATCCCACTGTTTTTTTTTTTTTCTAAATTCACTTAATGGTTTTCTTTTGGGCTTAATTCAAGAAATGTTATTCCACGTATATTAAAGTAGATTCGGATAATTTTTTATTGAAAAGAAAAAACAATATTTGAAGTACAATCATTTTTTATTGAAACGGAGTTTTTTGAACGGGTGCGAGTGATAACTCGAGCAATAATAGTCGGATATGTAAAATTTTGCTATGAAATTTTTCGTCATTGTGAAAGCTACCGTCGAGCATAGCCATTTTTGATTTTATTTATTTTTCGAAATATGGCCACGTTACGAAATAAAAAGTATTATTTTCACCGAAAATATTTTTATTCAAGATGCTTTAAAAAATAGTAATTTAAAAAGCGGCTACGCTTAACGATAGCTATCACAATTACAAAAAATTTCGTGCAAAAACTTTACATATCCGACAACTATTGCTCGAGTTATGGTCCGCACGTTCGAAAAACGTCGTTTCAATAACAATTTATTGTACTTCAACTATTCTCTTTTCGCCCAATAAAAATTTACTCGAATCTACTTTAATGTATGCGAAATAACATATTTTTAATTAAGCAGAGATCAAAACCAAATTTTAAAAATTCATGAAAAAAAATTTATTTTTCTGACCGTCGCAGGGGGTCCTGCCTTAAAAAAATCAAGACCACGATAAAAATCCAAACCCGACTGTTGCGTCAAAAGATGTTTTTTTTCCTAGAATTTCAATATATATACAAAATTTACTTTCGAAAGTTCCAATAATTCTCAAGATATTTCGTCTATTAATAAAAATTAGCGACTAAAACTTCTCTACAGCCCTGTGACGATAAAAAAAAGCCCGTTAAAAATTAATACGTGCGAATTCGCAAACGTTCTACGATTGGAGGACATTGGTTATATCGTCACATCACTTTCATGCACGAGGAAATAACACATACGTGAGTGTTGCCTAAAATTCGAACCTCTCAACGAAGAGATCGTTAAAAAATCACGTAATCGTTCAAGAGTTCCACGATACACATTATCGTCGATAAGATTGACAAAAATCAGCTTGCATGTATTTTTTTTTGGATTACTATCTTTCGCGTCGAGTTACAAGTACATAGGTGTTGTTTCAAGACAGCGATCGTAGTCTACAAGAAAAAAGAAGAAAAAAAGGAGAAAAAAAAGCACAGAAAAAAAATATCTCTCAGTATTCGATCCCCCTTAATTCGAAGTTTATCAGCGCGCATTTTCGTCGCGACCGATCCAAACGTATTCGTGTTACCAAGAGAGGGAAGAAAACGAAGACAGAACGAGAATGAAGAAAAACAAGTAACGTGTAACGGGAGTCTCGAACGCGTATCGTTGAATATTACACTTTGAAGCGAGGGAGAGAGAGAGACTCGCGCAATATCGCCACTTGCTATGTAAATTTGTCTAAATCGTCGAGAGAGTGAGGGAGCGGAGGAGAGAATGGGCAAAAGAACCAGAAGAGAGGAAGGGCGATACGTGAATTCGTACAAGAGGAGCGTTTCGCGATCGAGGATGATCATTCTTGCTCGAGCGTTTCGCGGAGTGAGATTTTCTTTGTTCCTCGAATTCTTATTTTTTTAAATCGTAAACGTGCTAATCGTAAATCGTCCCCGGAATAAAATGACGCGAGTTAACGTTGGATTTATTTGCACGAGTCGAGAGGATAAAACGTTGTCGTGACGTAGTTTAAAAATCGTTGTGGAGGGAGCGTGCGTTTGGGGGAATTTAGGAGGGAGAAAGAGACGAGAAAAGAGTCGAGGAGTGAGAAGCAAGAAGAGAGAAGAGAAGAGAAGAGAGGGACCTCGGCAACAGCTTGTTAAACGTTTCTCCTGTCTCGAGTGATTATTCTCAAACGCGAATGACGAGTAGTTTGATCATCATCTTCGCGCGGTACTGTCGCAATCATGCAGAATGGACTATTCTGGTACCTCGACAATTTCGTATAATCGCGCGGTTGATAAATACGCGCGAAAACTCGAAGGGACGATGGATACGAGCGAGATGAAGACACTGAGTCCACCGAAGAGCGACGATAGTTCGTATCGTCCGAGACATTATTCCATGGGACATTTGACGGATCATGCCGGTACGCCACTCTCCGTTAGACTCTCGTCGACGTACAGATCGGCGAAATGTCCTCGACGTGGTGGTGAATTGCCGGAAAGAGTGGTGGTCATCGAGGAAGAGACTGAAGATTCAGGTGATAAATACGCTCAGGAGATCGACGCTGGTGAACCACCGCCCGTAGACGAGAGTCTCTTCTTCGATAATCTCGAGGCGCTTAGACACGCGAAAATCAACGGTACCAGTCTCAAAACCGCCATGTGGTCCGCGGTTAGCGTCGGCGAGATGAAGATATTGCTCGAGATGGAACGTGGCGACGTCCCTGAAATGGAATTACCGCCGCCAGGTTATCAAGAACGTTTCAATAATATCGCTTACGTTTGGGCGTGTTTCCGTGGTTTGGCAAATTTATTGCCAAAACTGGAAGCTTCCGGGGCGAGGATCGATTACGTCGAGCCTTGTACCGGTATGAACGCTGTTTTAGCAGCTAGTCTCTCGGGTAGCGTTGCTTGTCTCAGGCATCTCATCGAGCGAGGTCTCGACGTTAATTACGTCAGCTCGATCAACAATTATACTCCGTTGCATTTCGCTGCTTTTGGACATTCTCGCGAAGCTGTCGAATTATTGCTGGACAACGGTGCGATAATGCACACGAGCAACGGACCAGAGGTCGAGCCCGTTCTACATTCCGCCATCAGGGCTAGATCTCCGGAAGTCGTGGTGCTTCTTCTCGAACGTGGCGCTAGTGTCGTACTGAAGAATCATCAAGGAGAGACAGCGCTGCACGTGGCCTGTTTCGTGAGATCTTTCGCGTGTGTCGAGGCACTTTTGAAAACGGCCGGTACCGACGTTAATGCCGTCGATCGAGCACACAGAACTCCGTTGCACTTGGCCGTTATGACGACGAGCTCGTCCGTCGAGCTCGTCGACGTATTGCTCAAGCATGGGGCGTACGTAAACGCGAGTGACAAGGTCGGCTTTACGCCGCTCCACATTGCGGCACTTAACGAACAATCGCAGTGCGTTGATAGCTTGATCTGGGCCGGTGCGGACGTCAGTGCTACGACGAATGCCGGTCTCTCCGCACTAAACGTTATACTGAGAAAAATACCCGAGTCTTTGCACGTATTTAGACGTCGTCTCGACGCCTCGATTCGTCTAAAACGTCCCGTGTCCCATAATCGTGAATTCGAAATGAGATTTCACTTCGATCTATTATTTCCCAGCAATAATCCTTGCGAGACCAGTTTCATAAATACATTCGTACAAGAACGTCGCAAGGATCTTCTCTCGCATCCTCTCGTAACGGCGTTTCTTCATCTTAAATGGGAAAAAATACGTAAATTTTATCTCATGAGAATATTTTTGTACGCTTTAACGGTAATGTGTATGACGACTTACGTGCTCACCGCTCTAGCTTACAAATGTTACAATCAAGAGGACACGGGTGCGACGAAAGTTTGCAACAGCAAGAGACTCACTGGGTTTTTATTTCGCAAAACCGTAATCGAGATCGAGTGGTATCTGTCGTTGTTGCTCACGTGTTTGACTATACCGCGTAAAATCTTTGGCTTCATGGTGTATAAATCGGCGAGGCAGTACTTCCTTTGCATCGACAATATTCTCGATTGCGTCGTTATAATAAGTGTATTCGTTACGTCGTTCGTTTACACTGGACGCACTTACGACTGGCAAAATTACGTCGGAGCTTTTGCTATATTATGCGCGTGGACGAATCTAATGCTTATGGTCGGTCAACTTCCTGCCTTTGGCACGTACGTCGCTATGTTTACTCATATACAGTTCGAGTTCGCGAAACTATTGCTCGCTTATTCCGGACTCTTGATCGGTTTTACCATAAGCTTCTGCGTTTTATTCGTCGGTGAACCGTCCTTCGATAATCCGTTCACCGGTCTCATCAAAGTACTCGCTATGATGGCTGGCGAATTGGACTTCGAGGGTCTCATCAATCAATCCGATCAGGACAAAGACGGACCTTTCGTACTTTACCACCCGCTCTCCGTTTGTTCGCAGATATTGTTCACTCTTTTTATCGTATTCGTCACTGTTATACTGATGAATCTGCTCGTCGGTATTGCCGTACACGATATTCAAGGGCTGCGAAATCATGCCGGACTTACTAAATTGGTGAGACAGACGAAAATGATATTATTTACGGAAATGGTGCTTCACAATGGTGTCATACCTTACGCATTTCGCAAATGGATGACCGATCACGACATAGACGTTGAAAATCGTAAACAGATATTGGTCGTGAAGCCATTGAATCCATTGGAGAAACGTTTGCCGAAGGAAATTTTGAAAGCTGCTTACGAGGTTGCTCAGAGAAACGTGCCGACGAGCCACGACGAGGATGTAACTCTGAACGAACACGTTGCCTGGATGCAACAGCACAACGACGACTCGATGTTGTACACGTCGGTCGATAAGATCTACCTCGAGATGGCTTCGAACACCGAGGATCTGCGTCTCATCAGAAAACAATTGCTCGATAATAATCGCGTACTATCCGACATACTCACGAGACTCGAAAGAGAGAGAGAGATATGATGGTGTTGGTTTCGTAGTTTGGGCCTGAACGGTGCCCGTGGGACAAGAGTGTGCGTGGCAGAAAATACGATTATCAGAAAAGAGATGAAAGTACACTGACTCGATTTGCTCGAAAATCGAGAAACTTTTCCAAGGTACAAGATTCTATCGAGGACGGGTTGCGATTTGATATTTCGTGCCGATCGTATCGTTGGATGTTGTACCTAGAAACAAAATATTGTATGAGAGAAACAATGACAGCAGAACTGTTGAAATTTGTGAAAAAAAAATGCTTACCTTTTTTTTCTCATCGAATTTCTAATACTAAACTCTAATTTCATTGAGGACTTTGTCAACCCCGAAACTTTGGTAAGCATCCTCTCTTCCTCATCCTCCCGAGTAAACGATTCGTTTGCTTTCGGTCGACGATCTCTCGAGTCTCGAAATTTTGTCTGGTTCATTAAGTGAATTTTGTGATTTCAATTGTTTTCATCAATTTGTTCCAGGTGATATTTCCACTGATATTCTCGGGAATGCAAGATCAAGTGGACGTCGAAGCAACTGTGGAGAATGGAGGATTCACGGGTCAATCCGGTGCCATACGCTTCGGAATCGCCTGGGCTCTTCGTAGCTTCGTCGATACCGAAACCGTCGAAAAAATGAGAGTCGGTAAGGGAAAAAAGAAAAGTTGAATTAAACTCTATATATATTAATTTCTCAACGATGCGTCAATTTCGCAGTAATTCGATAGCCGATAACGAAACTTTTTATGTGACTCAGCTGTAATCATATTCGTTCCGTTCTCTTTGTTTTTCTTTAAAGCCGGTCTGCTGACGAGGGACACCCGACGAAAGGAGAGAAAGAAGCCAGGTCAGGAAGGCGCCAGGCGAAAGTTCACGTGGAAAAAGCGCTGAGGTTGTGCGCTCGATCCGTCGATCTCTGCTTACGTCGTCGGGGAGCTCTTCGATCGACGTCTACTCGAAGAATTTATCGCGATCATTTATCACAACCATCGTATGTCTTGGATTATTTGAAAAAAACAACAACAAAAAAGATGATGAGAAGATGAGATTTCAAGGTTGCTAGAACGATAGTACCAGTTGTTACCGAGATTAAATATGCGATTATGGCAGAGATTTGATCTGGAGAGAGTGATTACCTATCAAAATACGAACAAATTACCTTGGATCAACAATCTTTATCAATGTTTATTCGGTATGCACAGACGTTTTTTCTGTATTTTTTTTTGCATTTTTTATTTTTCGTTTCTTCTTTACATTTTATGGAGAGGTCGTAAACCAAGCAGCCTCATTCCTTTGGCGAGAATATTCCTCGTAACCCTATAAAGGAGCAATCTCTGTGATCCAACGTCGTGCGGTTCATCCTTGACGCGAAGCTGTTCCATTGCTTTGTTCGAGACGTGACTGCAATGAAAGATTAATTAGACATCGTCGCTATAACTCACGTGTTATTCGTCCGAAACGTACCTCAATTCGAACAGATACTTGACCAAATGGCACGGCTCTAACGTTCGATAAGATAAGAAAATGGCTTCGTCAAATTGCATAATTTTCGTCACGAGTTCGTTGACGATCGGTTCTCTCAAAAGCGTTGGATCGCAATCGTTTGGCAGGGGGGTACCACAATTTTTCTCGAGATTTACTAGACGACAGTGAGCGTATTGCAATTTCACGCCTGTATCGCCTTTGATCTGTGAATCGAAATTTATTTTTGCTCGATGTGATTTCCACCATGTACCGACGATTCTCGTTTTTTCTTACGAAAAACGATTAAAGATAATTGTTCGACGATAATTACGTCTAGAATTATTTTGTACAATTGATTTTAATTTTCGCTCGAGTAATATTCGTACCATCTGCATAGGATATACTCACGTTAAGCGCAACGTCCCAATTAAATTCGTAATCGCGGTGTCTCTTTTGTTTCAAGTCGTGAATAATAACAGCCGACATGCCGAGGCTATCGGAGCTATCGTCATCCAGGTCGAGAGATACCTTAGTCGCTGAAAATTGATATTATACTTATCGATCAACGGAATTATGTTATTAAGGTACTTGTTTCTATCTGCAAAGTTTTATGAATCATGTTAATACCACGTACTGAGCGAGTTCTTCTGTTTCTCTCGCATGGTGTCGCGAGCTTCGTCTAAAAAGTCTTTCAACAAAACAGCCGTCCCTCGTCGCGTACTCATGCCACGTATTTTACCGAATTTAATATGACGCAGACGATCGGCGCAAGGTTGCTTCATTCTCTCAAGTATGGTCGTTAAATTTGTGAAATGATCGGTCTGGGCGTTCTCCACGACGTAATACATAAAATCGAATTTATATTGTTTGTAACGATCTATCGCCGCAGCTATGTCCCTGGTCAGGTACAGGGTAGAACCGTCGCTCTTTATTATAGGAACATTACGCTTCTCGTTCAGAGCCACGACTTTTCTGTTCTCGCTGTCGATATGCAAAAGTTTGTGTTTCTCCATTTCCTTTATCAGTGGACCTATCTTACTCGAACCGTACATAGATTCTTGATGATACTCGTCGAATCTAACGCCCAATCTCCCATACGTTCTTGTCAATTCCTCGATCGTGTAATTTTTAAGAATATTCCATTTCTCCCAACCCGCTTGTTCACCTTTTTCCAAATTCTCAAAAATATCTCTCGCTCGCTTCGCCACGGCTGGATCATTTTTGGCCATGTTATTGGCATGGACGTAAGCCTTGTATGTTTGACTTATTGCATCAGATTTCAGAGCCTCGTCCGTTACGTTAAGCATACGAAGTCCCAACTGTACATAACCATATTGCGTTCCCCAGTCTCCCAAATAATTGATTCGCTTTACATCGGCGTTGAGAAAACTGTGTAAATTTGCTATGTAATTGCCGATGATTGTGGAACGGAGATGACCCACGTGAAAGGGCTTTGCCATATTGGGAGAACTGTATTCTACGACTATGTTTCGAGGATCCGGCAAAATACACGGTGCCGAAGGACCGAGTATATTAGCCTCCAATACTTCTTTGACGAGCGAATCTCTGGGAAATTTGAAATCGACCAAGGGAGTTCCATCGGATTTTATATCGATCTCCGTAAAAACATCGCGACTATTTTCCACAATATTCTTAGCCTTGGCCTGTATGTCATACTCCTTTTTTTTCAGAGGCAGACAAAAAGTAAAATAGCCAGCATCCGCATCGCACTTGACATACAAATTCGCCGATATCTCGGCGAGTTTTGAAGGACACGTATTGGAAAGAGTATGTGCGATCTAAAGAAAAATAATAGAATACAATGTTATTGGATCGAGTTTAATGTTCGAGTAATACGTTTGTAATTTGAGAAAGTATCTTCGTCATTGTGTTAATGAAAAAAGTGAGGTTATGCCGGTTCATGTTTACAGTAATTAATTGTTCGATACCTTTTGTCGTATCACGTTTCTCACACCGTTACTCATAGTTGATATACAATAATTAACAAACAAAATAGTGTCAACTTATTCCACAGACATAGGAAAAATAAATCGCCTCTCACGTTGATTGTTGTTTGGGAATCATGAGTACCGCCATGTTGGTGTTTCCTGCACTTGACTAGCCGCTTGCCTCGTTGAATTTGAATTATTCAAATCGAGCGAGCGTTCGACAGGCGTTTTTTCGTTATCGGTATTAAAGAACTTCTTGTGATCATCTGTTGTTCGAATGATCGAGTTCGATCGTGGTGCGCAGAAAATTGAGATTATAGCAAAAACGTGGATCGCGATCTCATTAACTCCGCAGACTTCGCCCTACGAGTTCAAATAAACAGATACTCATTTGATCACGGGTGTATGACGTCGTAGAGAGCCGCGCTGTCTCACCGCAGTGGGGCGTAAGGGGAGCGGGCGGGTGGAGGGGTCGCTGGTGTGGGTCAGAAGATTCCCGTCGTGTCCGAGGGAGAGGGAGTGAGAAAGAGCGAGTTCCTGGTGGTGGTTGGTCAGGTCGCGGCGGGTGCGCGCGCGCGCGTGGAGGGAGGCAGACACAGTCGAGGAGAGTCGGCCATTTTCGCTGGTCGTGGGAGCAGCGACAGCGAGCCTTCCGTCGGCGCGGTGTGTGTGTGTGCTCTGAGCTGTCGTCCGTCCACAGCTGAGCTGTTAAACGCGGGCGCGAATAACCCCAAGAAGCCCAAGACCGAGAGAGATAGAAAGATATATCTCGTGGTCCGTAGAAGAAAAATAATCGCCGTAAACTCGTGGCCGTCTTATCACTGATTGCGATAATCTCGAAAGTACACATATATTAAATAGATATATATACATATATATATAACCGTCAGAGCAGCCGGTTCTCGTGCGAAGCAAACGCCACGGAGTGAAGGAAGAGGAAAAAAAACGGGAGTCGCGAGGGAGATCGCTAGAAGGGTGTGCGAGGGGAGTGAAAGGGTAGAAGAGAGAGCGAGAGAGCCCGTTAAGGGCTGACCAAACTGACAAAGACGGCGATACAGGAATCAGGCAAGTGAAAGAAGTCTGGCATTCGCTCTACGCGACAGGTATTTAGTTGGTAGAGAAACGAATCGGGTGCTCGTGTGTGTTTCTCGCTCGAGTCGAGAGAATAAGCCAGCAAACTCGTCGTTCCGTACGCTCCACGTCGTGGGGCAACGAACGAGACGAGCTAGTCGTTAACACAAAGTACATCTACTTATCATCGGTTATTTGGGCGAGGCGGCGAACGACTCGTCGACGGTATTGAACGACGTTGTCGTCGTAGTGATCCGGTTGATTTTCGAACGTCACGCGTGCGTCCGATTACGATCGTATACCGATATATACGTATATACCACGGTTTAACGATCGGTAACAGTGATTTTGTGAATAGAAGGTGCGCGGCGTGTCGAGGTGTTGGTGTCATAGTCGCAAATCTTTTTTTTTACGTTTTTCGTGCATTATCTCACGCGTGTTACGTATCAAGGTACTCCAAGGAGTAAAAGACGAGTGTGCTCAGGGAGAGTGTGTGTGAGAGAGAGAGTGATAGAAAGAGAGAGAGAGAGAGAGAGGGAGGGAAGAAACAGGCCGGTCGATCGGCGCGTCGGAGTGTCTTAGCCAGTGCCCTACGTTTTATCAACGGAGCATACAGAGCGAGAGGGAGCGAGGCAGTGAGCTCGTACAGCCGAGAGAACTAAGCAAGAGGACAAGAGGCGTGGGCGCGCGCGCGCGGCGCGGGGTAACAAAACACTCCGTGCGTTCTTTCTCTCTCTCTGCGTCTGACAGGAAGGTGGATAGGAGGAGCAGCAAAGCGGCGAGCCGGCTCCGGTATATTGCAAATACACTGACGTACACGGGAATACACGTACACACGTGAAAAAAGGATGGCGGGACAGACGATAAACGACAGACTCCTGGCTGCTAGGCACAGTATTGCCGGTCAGGGACTCGCAAAGTCCGTATGCAAAGCCACCACCGAGGAGATGATCGGACCTAAGAAAAAACATCTCGACTGTGAGTCCTTTTCCCTTTTTTTCAGCCATGTTGTTTCAACGATATATACGTATATCTATATATACGTACCTATATAGAACTATAGCTATATTAGGATTGAGATTAAGAGAGATTTACAGAGGGAACCCTCTCGACGTTATTTCGCGACTTTCGAGCCACTGCTAGAGAGAAAGGGGGAGAGAGGGACGTTCGTGAACGCGAGTTTCGAAAGAACCGGTTCTCTCTCTACTCTCTAGCCAGCGTGTATAGATCCCGTGTGGCGTGCTTGGACACGTCTCGACCAACGGCCAACCTTCGCCTGCTCTTTACCCGCCGGTCTTTTAGCCCGCGCAATTGACAATCTCTTTCTCTCGAAAACTATAATATTGTGTATGTATCATACGTGTTACGTATGGTTTAACCTGTCGACCGTAGGGCCCTGGTAACACGTTCGGAACGTAATCTCTCGTGTAATGTCCACCGGTAACAGATACTGCAAGAAATTGTTGTCACTTTCTTTGAACATATGTTTACATATATATATATATATATATAATTGCGAATTTTTTCCGTATATATATATACGGACAAAATTCGCAATAACACAGAATAATAATAATAATTATTTCTGAGATAAATACTATTCGGTAAGCATATATATCGATGTTTATTAAAGTCTACAGCGATATTCGCCTCGTGTGCCTCAACACAGTCCAAAGTAATTCCGTAAATTGGCATGAAAGATGAAGAGCTAGCTATTTAACCTCGAAATATTTTATGACGAGGAAAACGAGAAAAGAGATTCAGGGCAGATCGAAAATAACTCGTGAAAGAATGGATGAAACAAGGAGGATAGGGCGGGGGGCGGCGGGATGAAAAAGGTCATCACTGGGTAGCAGCAGCAAGCGAGGAGGTCAATCGTTTCCTTCGTGCGGTTCATCGAGGTCGCGGGGTGACCGGCCGTTGGTCCTTCCTTCGTTTCAAACTACGACCGCTCGTAAATTTCTTGTTCTACGTCGTAAAAATGTTCTACGTTCTGTTTTCTTTTCTTATTTTTTTGCGATGTTTGATATTTGGCGACTCGATGGCTACGACATAAGGGAGGAAACGTTAAATGGAAGAAGGGCGAGTACTTACATATGGGAGTGAAAGAGGAAGAAATGCGAAGCGGCGGGAAGCCAAGTCGGTGCGCTGTGTGTGAGTGCGTGTGTGTGCCTCGTCGCTCTCCCTATCGATTTTCCCGGCGTTCGAGTTAGAGAGCGAGAGGAGAGGGAGGACACTCTCGCGAGAGAAAATGGAAGAGCGAGAGGGAGAGAGAGTGAGAGACCAGGCTGGGCGCCACGAATTGCGCGCACTTGCTCCAATTTTCGTATACAATAAATATTTATAAATATATGCAACTTCTAGTTCCGTCCGGTTTTTTTTCACAATGTAATTAGAAATTATCAGAAAACATGGAAAATAATTGATTTCCATCGGAAGGAATTTCATGCGAATCTCGAATAGCCTAAAAATTTATGCAATTATCGATTCGATTATCATGTCGCAAAAAAAATTATTTAACAATACATTTTTCTTTTTCGAAAATTCAATTTTTTATTTTATGAAAAAAATATTTTTATCGACAGAAACTTTCTGGGAGTAAATTCGACAGTAAAAAAATGATTAACAATTTTTTAATTATTTCTTTTTAATACAAATTTTTGATCATCGAATTTTTAAAAATCGACACATTTTATTTTACACAATTTTGAATAAATTAAATTCTTAAATTATCGATCCAATCATCATCGAGGCACGAAAATTCTATGAAAAGCAAATTTATCCTCGAGCCTCAGATATCAGCGCCAAGAATGTCCAAATACAAATACAAGAAAAAGTAATAAACATCGCAATAAAAAAAAAGCCCATAAATCCAAGAAATCCAGAAAATATGAAATTTCGTTGATCCGGAGCCAAGACACAAACTCGTCTCAATCTCGCCGTTAAGATCCCAACGAAGCAGTCTACCTAGGACAAAATAAAAATTCTCGTTGCTTCTCCGAGCATCGATTTTTAAGGCGTTCGAGGTCGTTGTCAGGCCGCGCGCGCGAGGATGCCGCGTTCCAATTCCCTTCGTCTCGCGTTTATCGTTTTTCTCACACCCTCTTCCCAACTCCCTTACGATCACAAAATTCTCATCGATTCGACGCTCGAGTTTCAATATAAAAAAAAGATCTCGTCCGATCGAAGAAGACAAGATGAACAAAAAAAAATAAATAAATGAAAAAAAAATCGCGATCGGTCGACGAGGGAGACGAGAGAAAGAGAAATAATAAATCTCATTCACTCGTCGCGCGGGAGATCGAGGTCAGGGCCGCGTTGTAGCGACGATCAGCGTCGCCGAGTAAAGGAAGGAGAGAGAGAGAGAGAGAGAGAGAGAAAAAAAAGGAGAGAGAAGAAAAGGAGAGAGAAGACTCGCGGTTTCTCGATCGGCGATCGCGCAACCGGCCCGAACGCGTAATAACCATCGAGGGAGATCGTCCAAACCGACGTATATTATCACCGCTACGCTCCTGTTTATTATCGTCGTATTACTTTCGCGACTTCACGACGGACGAAGAGACACGCAGTCAGCGAGGAGAAAGTAAATCCCCTCTTTGGAGAATCGGTTCGATAATTCAAACGAAACGCCGATTGCGCGAACGTTTCTCGCTTCTTCGTGATTTTTTTTTTTTATTATTTTTTTTGTTCGTGTTGATCTTTTTTTTTTTTAGACAAAATTGAATCGTGACCGATGGGGAGAGGACGAGGAGGATGAGAATTGTATAACGATCGCTTGTCGTTCACCGTGCGCTTCGCGAATTTCACAACGACCGGTTTACCGACGGTCTAATTATGAATTAATGGAAATATGTCATTCTAAGAACGAAAAATTCGTTCTTAGAATGTTTTATTGTTTTTTTTCGTCGGTTTTGCGTTATTTAAGGAAAATCGTCGTAAATGAAAATCAATGAATAATTATAGAATAAAGTATTTGGCGATGTTGTTTGAAATTTAGCGGAATTTTTGTTTTCTTTATTTTTGGTTATTGCCGAAGGTTTGTTTACGTGTGAGGGAGTTTCGAAATTTGCGAGTGAGAATAAATTTTGGCGAGGAAATGGTCAAATTTCAATTTGCGTAATTTTTTGTTTCGAATTAATTGGAGACGTGTTTGTTTTAAAAATTGTATTATCATCATTATTATTATTATTATTAATCAAAGTCAGAGCTTAACAAATTCTCCAAATGTGCAAATCCGAACGATTTGATTATCAACAATAATAATAATAATTCGTATTTTAACGAGCGAATCGAACAAAGTGTGCCAACCCCACATTTTTGTCCACATTCAATCAATCTCTCGGACAACTTTGAGTAATTAAAACAAAAAACTTCACTCGACGTGTCTCGATCGTCCGACGAAGCTTCCTCAACGGGACGAAAAAAAGTAAAATAAGCGATGAAAAAAAACGAAAAAAAAAAAATTATCCACGTTAAAAGAACCATTATGGTAATAATGAAAGGATATACCTTTCAAAGTAATTATCAATACGGAATTTTCTCTATATACATACTCGGCGTAAAATATAAAAAGCCTACGCTCGAGTCTCGTCCTCGAGTCGTACTCGGGATCGAAAGTGAACGCGCGTTGCTCCGGCGCATGCAACTTTCGTGCGGTCCGCTCCTGCCTTGTGCTCCGCGTATTATATATATATATGTAGCGAAATTATACATGTGTAACGGCGCTATTATTTATATATATATATAGAGAGCCGTTACACATGTATAATTCCGCTTATGGGCTGTAGAGGGCGCGCGAGAGGAGGACGAGAAGGAGTCGAGTGGCGAGGGGGCGGGGGGGGGGTGCTCTCGTCGGAATTTCAGCGGTGCATATCGCTCGGCAGAGTGGAAGTTAGCGGTATAATACGACTATACGTTACTGAAATCATAATAATCAATATCGTTCTCATCGTTGGTGCCGGCTTTGAGAGAGTGAGAGAGTATATAGGCAATAAAATCGAGAGCGAAGATTTTACCCAGAGGGCTTCGGGGTTTGATTTTACGCCAATTAAGAAAACACGAGAAAGGAGGAAGCGAAGATTTGCATACGAGAAAACGACCAGAACCGGAAAGAAATGTTCGAGAGCGATTTTTTTCTCTTGTTTTTTTGTTTTTTTTTTTTTTTCGAGGATACTCGAATCGTTTCATAAATGTATTTTTATGAAAATTCATAAATTTATATTCATAAATTGTATTGAAATATTTATAAATATTTATACGTTAAATAATTATTATAATATTTATTTAGAATAATATTTGTGGATATTAATAATATATGAAATACATTTTAAAATTTATAAAACGTCTCGTCGATTTGTATTTTTCGCGCGAGCTCGACAATTTGTAAACATAACGAGCGTATGGAAATAAATTGCGACAAAGTCAAAGCCGGGTCGTAAACCCCGGCCGAGCAACGGCGTGTTTAATTCCTTATTGGTAACGGCGACTCGCGCGACCAACTGATAGAATTAAATGCGAACGATACGCACGTACGGAGATAAGAGATTGAAAATTTTCATTTGATTCGAAGCTCCCTTGGCCAACGATCCGAACGTTATTTCGCGTGAGTCACACGAGTCGTTCGTACTCGAGGATTATTCGTTCGAAAAGAAAAAAAAAAGAAAAACATATACCGCGTTTCGACGACCTCTGCGTGTAAACACGTGTGTGTACCACCTCGTTGGGTTTAATAATAACGAAAGCTCGAGGATTTGCGAGTGTTATTTTCTTTTTTATTTTCGTCTTTGTCTCTCTTTCTCTCTCTCTCTCTCTTTCTCTTTCTCTTTCGTTCTCTAGCCATCGAGGCACGACCCTCGCTCGCATCTCGCTCTCGCGCGTTCGCGAGGAGAGCGAGAGTGCGAGAGAGCGAGAGAAAGCGAAAGAGAGCGAGAGAGAGAGAGAGAGAGAAACAGCCGGGAGTTATGCCTTCCTACACGCGTTATATACAAATCTTTCTCGCTCTCTCGCGTTGCATCCGTGAGTCTAGTGAGTCTTATGTTAACCGGAGCAGTAGCAGTAGCAGCGCAGCAGCAGTAGTCGCAGGCATTAGCGAACCACCTCGTACAGTTGGGCAAACTCGAATGACGTTTAATGGGTTTGCGTGGCTCGCGGTGAAACGCCGCCGGTTCTCGAGAGACACGGTTTTCACGAAAGTTTTTATGGTCTATTATGTATGTAGGATATATTCTCGTGGAAGCTCCCTCGTAAATTTTATGGACGATGAAATAACGCGATATATCGCGTTGTAATTCGATTAAAAAAATAAAAAAAAAAAAAAAAAAAATCGCGAATCTAAATCTCCGCGATTCTGGCGAATTCGCGAGTTCTCTGATACTGACTTTATCGTTTTAACTTCCGCGTGGAGAAAAAACGACTTGTTTCAAAAAATTATGATTTCAAATTTTTTGAGCTTTTTTTTTGACGACACACGATTTTTTGTAATTATAAAAATTAGATATATTTTTTTTTAAGAAAATTAGACCTGTTTCTTTTTAATTACAAAAATTGGATCTGTTTATAATTAAAAAACAGAACTTGTTTTTTTTTAATTAAAAAAATGAGAGCTATTTCTTTCAATTAAAAAGTGGAACCTGTTTCTATAAATTAATAAATTGCAGCGACTTTTGACTCGAATTTTTCCTAAAAAAAATTTTCCGCACAATTCTCGCGTTAATTAAAATTATATGTTTTTTGTCGTTTGAGAAAAACATTCGTTTGTAAATAAAAGAAAATGATCGATACGAATTTTCGAACAACACTCGAACGCGAGAATGTTTTCGTTACGGTCGAATTTATCGAAAGAAATAATATTATGCGACGTTAGTTCGTTTCATGTTTCTTTTTTCACCATCCGGCGTATAAATGAAATAAAAATGAGGTACTGTTGGTGAACGAGAACGGAAAGTTGGGGCGGATACGAGCCGGCGCCTGTTATCTCGTATCGGCAACGGACGGTGTTATATATTTTTCGCATGTCGAGGATTCCGCTTTCCTTTATTGGCACGTGTTACGTTGCATTATTATTTTCCCTTTTTTTTTCGTCTTCTCTTTAATCTCGTTTATTTTTTTCTCGTTGCGATTCTTGGAAAGTTTTCGTAGTTGGAATTAAACGAGCTCGGTCGTTCTGTTTCGAAGTCCAAAGGTGCTGCTCGTGAGTCAAATGCACGGACTCGATTCGATCGGTTCCCGAGCTCACGATTTTCATCACGACATTGTGTTTCGCAGAGTCGAACGACGAGAGAACGACAGAGACGGAGATCGATGGGTTGTGGTGAGGCACGGTATGAAATCAAAGGGATTCTCGGATCTCGATCTTTTCTCATCGGTCTTCTCTTTCTTTCTCTCTCTCTCTCCCTTTCTCTGTGTCTTTTTTTTGCGAATAGAGAAAATGTCGTAGAACTCGTCGTTCGATCCATTGTTCGTCAGTGACAAGATTTTCAAAACGCCTGAGCTACTAACAAAAATACGAATATCGCATTTATAATCTCATTTTATTTCAATTTGTCGGTCGAACGCTCAAAAATGTGATTTTTTCCCATTTTTGCACATTTTGATGGACAAATTGCAACAAAGAGAAATTAAAAATGAAATATTTGTATTCTACGGAAAATTTCCGATTTTGTAACCCCGCTATGAACTCTTTTTGGACGAAAACAAAATTGACCCCCCCCCCCCCCCCCCCCGCCTACCAAAGCGTCGAAAGTAAATTACAAATATCGACTATCGGCATCTCCCGGGGGTCAAAATGGGGATTGCGGAATCGGAAATTTCCCGTGCAGCACGAATATCACCATTATAATCTCGATATATTGCAATTTACGGAAATATTCAATATTTCGATTTTTTGAAGGTTTCGAAACTTCCAAAATATCGACTTTTCACGATGCTGTATCTCCGTTCTCGTTCGTCCCACAGAAAATTGCAGGAGTATCTTTTTGAAGAGCTGGGTAAGATCTCAAGAACGAGACCAGGATCATCCGGATAGCTCAATTTTTGTGGCCGTGACGACGTTTCGAAAATCGCGATTTTAAGAACCTGCAGAAAAAGCCTAGGGGATGGAGCCCAATTTTGTTTTCCTCCAAAAACCCTTTATTTCATCATATTCGTATTACGCGGGAAATTTCCGATTCCGAAATGACCCTACAAAGTGTTTTTGGAGGAAAACAATTTTGACCCCTCCCGGACCCCCCGAAGTGTCGAAAGTAAATTACGAATATCGACGAACGGCACTCGCGGGGGGTCAACATTTTTTTTCCTCCAAAAAGACTTCAAACGGAGGTGACGGAATCGGAAATTTCCCGTACAATCCGAATATCACATTTATAATCTCGTTTTGTAGTAATTTTACCGTCAAAAGGTCGAAAAACTGAATTTTCTCATTTTTTTCACATTTTTAACGACAAATTCCAACATATCGAAATAAAAAATGTGACATTCGTATTGTACACAAAATTTCCAATTCCGCATTAATCCAAATCTTTCGGACTAAAACAAAAAAAATATCCCCTCGAGATAGCCAAAGTTGTGGAAGTGGTTGTCCATTTTGAATCCTCGACATTCCAAGAAGTTCAAACTTTTTTTTCGTACAAACCGACCTACAATGTGTGACGTAGATACATATCGAAGTTCGTTTTCACTGGATGGTTCTCTGTTACTTTTACTTATTCTTTCGATATTACGGAACGTGTCTCGCGTCTCGTGAAAGTCGAGGTCGTGACTTCTCGAACTTCTCTCACCGATCCCATCGCGCCTAGACATTTTTCTTCTCCCCCGATTATTCGGATCAAAGGTCATATCTTTTTATTTTATTTTTATTTTTGTTAATTGCCTTTAAACCAAAATGTTAAATTTCAACGAAATAATCGGATAATTTTTTTTTTAATTCGACGATCGATTTATCTATTACGCGAAATTTAGCAGGTGGATATCAGTTGGAATTAAAGGCGGATCACGTGCTTATCTCTCATCTGTAGGTGGATTATCGGTATCGTGAAAAAAACAGCGTAAAAAGGGGACGAAATGTTGAGAAGTCGAGGACACGTTGCTCTCATTTCCGTATAAATTCGATATCGCCTCTCGAATAACGGGTGGCTGTGCTCTCACGAGTCGCGCACTGGGCTGCTGGCCGCTTTCCGTATCGAAATACTATCGAGCTTGCCAAAACACGCTATCGCGCACACGCCCCCTCGTGCCACGTTTCTACAGGCTGACTCACGAATAAATCTCATTTCATAAATTATTTCCATCATTATTTTGTATTCGCTAGAAAAATAAATTCTTCAAATTTCACAACGCGTTAAAAGAAAAACATAATTTTCTTTACCTTCCTTTTGTTCTATTTTTTTTTTCACGAAATAATCTTTATTTTCTGAAAATATATATTTTACAATCTTTTTCTTTCGACATTTTCAGATTTTTCATAAGTCGTAAAATTAATATTTTTTAAATATTATCGAGTGTGGAGAATATTGTGACGGGGATAAAAATAATGAGGTAAGAATTTGTACGTTTTGAAAATTTTGTTAGAATTTTTTTTTAGAATTTTTGAACGTTCCTGTATCGAGATATAAAATTGTGGCGAGTGGCACGCGCGCATGCGCACACGCACGCACACCCCTCGGACTGTTTTTCATCACAGCGCTGCGGTGATTATCGTAACCGTGCGTGGTACTTATTGAAAAATAAAAATAAAATCGCGTCCGATACTAAAAATGATTTATCGAGAAAACTCTCGCAACACAAGCCGGATACCGAGTAGTGTATTTTCGATAAATGATTCGACCTCTGAGACTCGTCTGTCGTACGACCTCAAAAAAAAACCAAAACAGAAAAAATCGTTTGAAATTAATTTTCTAGCCATGTAAAAATTTCTATGATAAAACGACAAATATCGTTGACCCCGTGTAATTAGCAAACTTTGCGTAATTGGCAATAACCCAAATTACATTTCTCACGGCCTTCTCGCCGTATGCAAATTTTATTACATTTTCTTTTTCACGTTAATTAAATAAAATTCTTCTTTTTTTTCATTAAATAATCGCATTTATCTACGAGTAAAAAAAATCGCGATACAATCGTGTGTAAAAGGATTGAAGAATGAAGCTTGGTCGTCGATCTCACGCGGGGCACGCGTTTTGCACGGGGAAGCGTGGACGTATACGACACTAAAGCATGGTCGTAATCGTAAGATTCATCGTAGCAAGACGCGCATGTACACGTTACGAGAGATTTTCTCGCGTCGATCAGAGAGAGAACGGTTGGCTTCGTTGGCTCGTAGAGAGTGAGAAAAGAGAATCTCGATTTCTGGTTTATGTGTGTGTGTGTGTGTGTGTGTGTGAGTAAATGGGTATAAAACCGGCCGTATAATATAATAGGTGAACGACTCACGTATAATGCAAGCGTCCCACGCGGTGAACCCGCGCGTGGTGTACGTCGAGAGCGTTCCCTCTAGTTCCCACTCTTGCCACTGGCGGCGCGCGCAGAGTCGAGCGGGGCCCTCGCGCCACGGTATACCGAGGCTCTTCGGCGAAACGACGGTCATAGAAACGGGTACGGTGACACCAAGGACGGTGAACGAGGGAGACGGAAAAGTTCGACCGAGAGACGAGCGGATATTCGAGAGAAAAACAAACGATGGCGAAGAAACGTGCCGGTGCAAAAAAAAAAATGTACGACGGGACTATATTTTCTATTTTAACATTGTTTGCATAACGAGGTAGTCTCACGTTTCATCTCGGCCGACGGAAAATTTATTCCAACCTCGAGTAATACGAGAAATCAATATTGAACTTTTCTTCTTCTTTTTATTACGATATTTTATTTTGAGTATTTCAATTACTTATGATAATTCGACCGATTGGGGAAACGACATTTGTGTTCTCGACGATGTAATTCGTACGTTCGTTATTCGTCGATTGCGTGTTTTATCTAGTTAATTTATTTATTTAATTGTAAAGCTTTTAATTTTAGAATTTTAATTACGTTAATTTGATCGATCGAGAAAGGAAATTTGTGCCGAGGAGATTATTCATTCCTTCGCTATTTAATGATTATTCGTCAATGACATTTATTTCTCTGTAATTAATCTATCGATTACATTAATTAAATCGACGAATAAATTAATCGATTCAATTAATTAAATCGACGAATAAATTAATCGATTACGAATAAACGCGCCTTACCGATTATTCGATTTTTGATTAGTATTTTCTTCGTCCCTTGCCCAAATAATATCGTCCGATATTCAACTGTAATAAATAAATAAATAAATAAATAAATAAATAAATAAATAAATATTTACATTTTAATAGAAATTAATCAAAGCTGAAATATTATTTTTTACCAACGGACTCGTTTCGTTCGAGGTCCAGGGGCCAAAAATGCATTCGTCGCGGTTTATTTCTCGGGGAATAAAGAAGGAAACGTTGCCAAACGTCAGGCGGATGAAGACGCGCAACCCGGTGCATCGAGCGACGCGAACGAGAGAACGAAAGAAAGACAAAAAGAATGAGAAAAAAAAAGAGCGAGTTCTATAAACGTCCGTGTTTCGCGCGCACACGTACCTACGCAGAGGAAAGATCGCGGTTGGGTTTTGGCACACACGTTATAATTGGAACAGGAAGGCTGGCAAGGTCGATTGTACTCTCGGGTTCGCCTCGCTCGCTTCGTCCACTCGAGACAAGCGAGCAGATAGCCACTCGACGTCACTTTGCATCACCAGCGTCGAGTGAAACATCGAGAGGGCGATACGCTCTCGCCCCCCTCCCCCCCTTGCGCATACGTGTACGCTCATCTTCTCGCTCCCTTCTTCCTTTTTTCAACCCTTCTGAAAATATACATCGACGTTAATTGAAATCAAACGATAATTAATTTAAAAATTTCGAATTTTCACTCGAATTATTTTTCGTCCGAAATAATTATGAATAATTCAATTAATATTTGTTTATTTCACAATTTTCTAAAGAGTGAACAAATATGGATAAATAATTAATTTTGAAAATAAAAATTCATTTGGAACAAAATTGCTGAGGTCATCGAATTAATTTTCTATTCGATGCAAAAATATGCGACTAAATTCATTAAAAATACACAACAATAAAATAAATAATTATCGTTATTTTCAATGATAAAATTGTCTTATTTTTAATTTTTTTTTTAACGTTTTTACGAAGAAAGGATCGAGGATTTTTTGTTCGTTTCTTTTTTCTTTTTGACTCGGAAATCGGTCGAGCACGATTTGATAAAGGACTTGATAGGTCCGGAGGGTTTTTAAGTATATCGACGGAGATAGCTAACGAGAACGAGAGAACGACTGCCGAGCACTCCCGGTACTCGGCTCGTTGTGTATTAGTGTATTAACGTAAGCCGGAGATCGACCATCACCCTCGAGAGTCTCTTCATCAGGATAGATCGGTACAGAGATAACGAGAACGAATGATGGTAAGGGGTTCTCCCCCCCCCCCTCTTTCTCTCTCTCCCTCTCTCTCTCCCTTGAGCATCACGCGTCGAGAGTTCGCTATGATTCGTTTATTCGCCCCAAGTTTCACTCCATCCGATGATTTTATCAAAATTCAATTAATTAAAAAACACAAAAAAATTGTGGAAAGAAAATTAATAAATTATGTGATTTCTTTGCCAGTTACAAAAAATTCAGATCAATTGATATTTTTCATTCGGTCCTAATTCAAACAATTTTGAGATTTTTTTTTCTTTAGCGCGTTGATCGACCCGGTTTTTATTTATTTCTTTAAAACGAAGGAAGAATACAGGAATTGCGGAGAAAAGAAAAACGTGGGTTTGACGTCGAGTCCGACGCGTAACGCTATACACACACACACACAGGTACGGGCTGGCTCTTACTCTCTCGATCAATACTTAAAGGCGATGGAGTTGGAGGTCTCGCGTAGTTTCGCGATTACGAACGTTTTTCCAAATCGTTCGCACGTCGAAACGACGAGGAAAGTCGCATCGTCAGGGAGAGTCGTACATTGTAGTCACGTATCGTCGCAGGACTCACCGTTGCGATAAGGGCGAAATTTTTTTTTTTTTACGCAATAACGAATTGCCCGAATGCTAAATATACGAAAAAACGATGTTTCTTTTTCACGTCATTTTAATTAGTGACCTTTCATATAAAATGCGCAATTGTTTCCATAATTTCATAAACTTTATAAATTTTATGAATTTTATAAATTTTATAAATTTTATAAATTCTATAAATTTCATAAAGTTTATAAATTTGATGAATTTCATAAATTTTATAAATTTTATAAATTTTATGAATTTTATAAATTTCATAAATTTTATAAATTTTATAAATTTTATAAATTCTATAAATTTCATAAACTTCATAAATTTGATGAATTTCGTGAAATTTATAAATTTTATAAATTTTATAAATTTTATAAATTTCATAAATTTTATAAGCTCCATAAATTCCATATATTTACGTCAACTTTTTGATTCGTTAATGATTAAAATAACTTAATAACAAAAAACCTTTTTCTCCACAATAGAATAAAATTGTCGCGCGTTGAAAATTTTTCCATAAAGTGTTTTCGTTTCATCGAACGTCGCGTCGCGCGACGAATAATTCGAATGAATGAAGCGTTATCGAGGTTTCGACAGGATTTATCTATGAAATTGTCCTCGATTATTACGCGCTTTTACGATTTTAATATTTATTAAAAGTTGCGACAACGAGACAGTCGACTTATCTCACTAATAAAATGCCAGAGAAAAATTTATCATCTTGTTATTCTTTTTCTTTCCTCGTGATGATTTAATCCAAATTTTATTCGATCGATATTACGTATTGTATACAATATTGGCTTATCAGTATTTCCCATCTATCGTTCACCTCGATATTTCACGTTATAATTTCGTCCGTTATAAATTCAAATTTTGTCCATAAATTCCGTTCGAATGAGACGACGGGAAACAAAGAAAGATTACTATTTCCACGAACGAGACCAACGAACACGACGAGAGGTGTGTCGTGCCCGATAGTCATCGACGAGGAATCCGTTTGGCAAGAGAGAAAAAACCCCGGTTCGCGCTTCGATAAAAATGCAAACCCTCGACGCGTCACGTTTTCGAACCGTGAACACGTCGGAACAAAAATATTTGCACTTTTTCCCGACGAAAAAGAAAATAAATTCACTGTAGTTTCGTCCCGAGTTCAGTATTATCTTCTTTATCGCGTATCGTTTGTATATTTGTACGGCTCGTTTCATCGTTTCGCGCATTCGTTTTCGCTAGAGGAAAAGTAAAAGAAA